>WNWK01008030.1:0-88140 GCA_009830355.1 Cherax destructor | reverse complement strand
GGACGCGGGGCGCAGGGATTATATGCGGGAAATTTTTTGAAGGGAAACGTTTTTAGTAAAAAATTCTTTGAAAACCCAATTCCTCCTATGTCTCAGGGACTTTTCCAACGGTTTATTCCGTATAAAGGACGGGTGGGGACGTCCCTGTGTGACACCGGGGCACATAGCAGCTGAGTGTACCCACGGGGGGAGGATGGGCGTCGGGGGAGGGAGCATCTTCGGCACACAGAAAGGGATGGCAAAGCAGGCTGTACGGAAGGAGCGGGGAGTGGTGGTAACACAGGGTCAGCGACACACAATGGAGCATGGGGTGGACAGGGGGAGATGTGGGAGCAAAGGATGCATGAGAAGAACATGGAGGGGGAGTGTAAACGGGGGGAAGGGCTACTTCCAAGGAGAACAAATTGATGGTCAAGCGGAGGACATTTTGAGGATCTCCATGAGATTCTTGAAGGTGAAGTGTTGTCTTTGGAGAGGTCACATGGTGAGGTGTGTGGTGTAGGGGTTCTGGATCAGAACCTGGAACGGGTCAGGTGTGGTGGTGACATGACAGATGGTGAGAGGAGCCGTGATGCAGTGTTAGATGTCATACAAGTGGGGGTGGGGGTATGGAAAACAGGCAATGAAAGTAACGATGGACAAGGGGGAGTGCAGGAAGCGCACTGGTGGGGAGGCAGAAAACGACGTCCTCACACCAGCTCAGAAGCCTGGAAAAAAGGTGTGGTCCGGTTGTGATAGGTCCCCGATTTGGGCCCAGAGGTGGAGGATTCAAAAGGGACAGAGGGGAGGGGGGAAAAGGAAAGGTGGGAGGGGAGGGGCCACGAGTGTAACAGTGGAGAGAAAAAAACCCAAAAACTAAGAGGGAAGCTTCAACTGTATCCTTCAGGTGTTTAAGTATGAACGTGAAGGGCCCTTTAAAAAAACAGGCCAAACGAAGGTGGGGGGAAAGTGACCTTCAATAGGTACCGAGTAGATGTCGTGTTTTTTCAAGAGCACAATTTTAGGTGGGGGGAAGTTATGAGGTTATCAGTGCTTCATGGGTGGGTCTGAATTTTTCAAAATGGGAGTGGTAGTGGCAGTCTTGGGAAGAGGGGGGGGGGTGGTGAGGGTCGAAGGTAGGTGGGGTATGTCCAGGTATGTTTTATTGGGGTGTATATGCCGGTGATTTCAAATAATAGGTAAAGGAGGACTTTGTGCATGATGAGTTAATTTATGCCTTCAGGGGTTTGCCTCAGGTGGCCATAATTGGGGGGGACGGGAAACAATGTCATTAGGGTCAAGGATATAGAGCCAGAAACTGGTTGTGTATTGAGGGTCTTAAGGAAATTTTTGGGGGGTGGTGGAGGGGTGGGGAGGGGGCGAGGTGAACCGGTTGAATACACCTTTTGGGGGTAATTATGTGGCTAGATTGGATCAGGTTTAAGTTTCGGAGGGCAATAGGGGTGGAGAGAAAATGTTTGGATGTGGGTTTTTTCAGACTACAGGGTGTTTTGGTGAAAGGGGGTTGGGGAAGGGCTGTGAAGGGTTCTCGGTTTTTTGAAACTTAATGTGGGGTTGCTTAATAGGGGGGGGGTGAAATTGATTTTGAAGGATGGTGGGAGGGTATAAAGGGGGGGAGGGGGGGATCCAGGGGCAAGGGGGGGAATGAGGGGGAAAAAAGGGGGATAAAGGAGTTTTTTGAAAGGTGGGGGGGGGTTTTTATAGATATGGTTACCAGAGATATTTGAAGGATTGTGGGGGAGAGTTAGGGGGGGGAAAGGGGGGATGAGGTTTGCCAAAGGGTGGGGGGTTTTAGGAGGGCTTTGAGAGATTTTCAAAAAAAAAAGGGGGCCCCCCAAGGGTGAGAAGGGGGATGGAGGGGGTTTTTTTGGGGGGGGAGATAAGGCCCAGCAGTGGTGTTGAGGCAGTTTCAGAAACGTAGGGGGGGGAATGTGCAACCCCCTGGAGGTGGAGGAGGAGATGGGAGGTATGGGTTGGGGGGTGTTGGGGGACAACTGAGGGAATGACTGGTTATGCTGAGTTGGGGTTTTAAAAATTTAAAAAAGGGGAAATGTGGAATGAGGGGGCCGGATACAAATTGGGGGGAATTTTTGGGTTTGGGAAGGAGGATAGAAAACCCCTTGAGGGGGACATTACAAAAGAGGTTTGGGAGGCAGTTAAAAGGGGTTTCTTTGGGGAACCCGGGGGATTGAGGGGTTTTCCAGGAATTGACGTGCAATACGGCGGGGTTAGGGGGGTTTTGGGGGGGGATTCAAAATGAGGGTTAAGGGGGGTTTGGGAAAAACACAGGCCCGGGTTTTTGGGGTTTGTGCCTAAGAGAAAAAAACTGGGGGGTTTTAAAGGGCTACGGGGTGATAGCGCCATGTGCACTGACAGAAGATTTTTGCAAAGATTTTGGCCAATAGATTTAAAAGGGGGTTTAGGGAATAGTTGATGAGGGACAATTAGGATACCACGGAAAAGTTTTTTTGGGGGGGTCAAGCAGGGTAAAGGGGTTTTTTGAGGAAAAACCCGGGGGGGGGGATTGGGGGGGGGGTTGGCAGATGGTTAAGAAGGGGGGAAAAGAGGGGGGTTTATATCAGGTAGGGGGAAGGTTTTTGAGGAAATTTGGGGGGGGGTAAAAATTTTTAAGAGGGGGGTTTTAGGGGGAAAAAATTTTGGATGGTTTTTTGGGGGAAAATGGAAAGGGGGCTAAGGCAGGGGGGTCCGCTGGGGATCCTTTTTGTTCCAAGACCCTTTTTTTAGGTTAGAGATGAGGGTGTTAGGAAAAAAAAGGGGGTAGGTCGGGGTATTGGGGGTTTTTTAGAGACAACCCCCTTGTTGATTAAGACAGAGGAGAAATTGAGATGGGTTAGAGGCAGGGGGGGAGCTTTTGGACAGGTGACAGGATGAGGGTGAAAAAAGTCCCACCTTTTGAGGTGGAGGAGAACTTTTGGGGTTTTTTGGGGGGGGTGGAATGAGGGGTGCTTTAAAGATATATGGATAGTGTTTTGTAGTGATGACAGGGGCAAGGGGAAGAATTGGGGGGAGGGATTTGCTTTTTTTCGGCCATGAGGGGGGGAGTGGTGATGTAACGCTTGTAAAAAGGGGGGGGGAAAAGTTTTAATTTAATAAAAATTTGGTTTAGGGGGGGTTTTTTTTTTTGAAGGGACGGGCCTAAAGGGGGCTTTTTTTTTTGGGGGGTGGTAGGCATTGGGGGGTAGGGGGGTTTTGGGGACGAGAGTTAAATGGAGAGGTCTGGGGTTAAACCCGTTAAGAAGTAGATTGAGGAGTGTGTTCGTAAAGCAGGAGTTTATGATTATGTGATACAGGGGTAGAAGGGTGGGCATGGTAATGGGTGGAGTTAGGAAATGGTGGGGAGGAAGAGATTTGGGAAGGATGTCTTAAGGTTCCTTCTGGTTTCTTTGGGGGACCCTGGGAGTTAGGGTAAGCAGATTGGATAGGATTTGTGCTGAGGGAGCAGGTGGTACAAGGGGTGAGGTGTACCCATTGTATAATTGGAAGAGTATTTGGGGTTGGTTAAAAGGTGAAGTTGAGGCCAAGGGTGCAAAACAGGGTACAGATTTTTACATGGGATACCAAGGCGAGAGCAGTTATTTGTGATGGGAGTCATTGGGGATGGGGGCTTGTGTTATTGTGGTGAATTGGAGCGTGCTTTTCACGTGGTATATTTTTGTGAGAGGATGGGGTGTGAGGGTACGGCTTGAGGGGGTGTTGGGTTTGATTGGGGGTAGGGGTTTTTCACTTTTGAGGGCGCTTAGTTTGGACTTTGTGGTGTGTGAGGAAGACGTCTATAGGGCTTTGGTTTATATAATTTTAGATTTTATTCATTTGCCTAGGTATGAGGGGGGAGGTTAAATTAATGCTTTGGCAGCGGGATTTACAGGACAAATGTAGGAACAAGGAGATTTATGGTAGGGCTTGGGTTACAAGGTTTCCGGCTGTATAGGTGTTTGACAGTGCAACAGTTGTTAAAGGTGGGGAGGTAAGGTGTGTTGGGCTAGTCTCCTGAGTTTGTGGGGATGTTCTTTTGTATGAGTTGGGGTGCGCGTAGGGGTAAGGTTGGGGGTGGGGGGTTTGCAGGTGTGAGTGAGTTGGTGGGGGGTTAGGAGTTAAGGCTGGAGTGAGGTGTGAGTGGGGCTTGTTGGGAGGGTGGGGGTAGGGGCGGATGGGTGGGCTGCTGATTGGTTAGCCAGAACTGTCCTTTGGAAGTGATTTTATTATGGAAAGATCTGTAGTTGTGTGTTTCAGTCTGGGAAGTTAGAAAATAGCGTAATTAAAGAAGCTTGTCCTTTCCTTTGCTTCGCAGCACGCAGGTCACCAGTTTCTCTTGTCATTTATTAGCGGATACCTAGAAAAAAAAGGCTATCATGTCTGAGTTGTTATAAATGTTACCCATGGTTGTGCCAGTGGCAAACCTGGAGTTTTCAACAGAATGTACTAAATTTAACATGATAGGAAAATCTAGGTTGATATCGTGTATGTAGTTTTCACAGGTTCACGAGAAGGGAAACATGTTTAGGTACATGACACCACATACACAGAACCGTGTCAGAGTTCAGATCGCTGTACACTGGGTTAAAGCATTAATAAGATTCATTCAACTAGGTATCAGGAAGGTTACATAATCCTGGTGCCTATGCTAACCTTCCATGGTGTGGTGAAAGAGTGCCTAGTTGGATGAATCTTTATTGAAGCTAGCTGGTCCAGTGGCTTACGCGACGGTCTGGAGTTCTTGTGACTCTCTGACCGCGAGTTCGAACCCCACCCATGGTATGTGGTTTGCAATCGTAACATGATTTCGTGAGTACACACAGTGTGTTTGTGTAATGGAATCATTGTTGGCGACCTCACCTCGCCAGCTCAGACCCATGATTTGTTGTTACATAGCTTTATGGGTTTAGCTTAATTGCGTGGTTTGCATTTAGCCACATCTTAAAGTGGGGAGAGCTGTTTTGTGGTAGAGCGCTGTTGAGCTTTTGCTTCTTTATATACTTATATATATATGAAAATATCTACAGTGTTACAAAAATGATTGAGTAGTCAGTGTTTGAGTATTTTGAGTTCTTGTAGGTTCGTTTTTCATGCCACTCTGTGGTTGTATGTTTTTTTGTTATTATGCCCTTTACTGGGAGTTATGCTGTGGAGCCTTTGTTAGGCTGTGACTTTGTGTTACCAAATTGTTTTAATAGTTCTTTCTTCTGTTAGTTTTCCTTGACATGGGTAGCACAATGTAGATGCCTTTTATTTATTTGCCAGAGTTGCTTGTCAAGTCAGACCAGTGCTTGGCTTATATGTACCCAGCTGGATACAGGTGGCAGCACCAGCCTCATTTTTTGTATATTAAAGAAATAGTAGCAGCCATGTTATAAATAAAATATAAATAAAAATTATCGTGTTCTTTTCATTACCTTCAGGGAAGAGAATGTCTTACGCTCACACCCAGAGGTCACGTTACTTACTATAAACACTGCCGCTTTCATAAAGAAAATGTGGCCCCATAATGTTGTAATGCTTGATTGAACTGCTTGCGTTGGCCTCCAGGTACTTCGCTGCTTCCACAGCCTTCCACCTGTCCTTTCAGGATGCACCCACACTGTGTCGACCAACCTCAGGTAGCTACTTCATTGCTAAGTGACAGCAGGTACAAGATGTTCAACACTCGTGTTACTACGTTAGAACACGCGGCATACTCCGAACACCCCAGGTAGCTGTTACTGCTAGCTGGCCGCACAGCAGGGTATAAGAAATATAATGTGGAACCACATGTTAGCCGGGGACGATAGCGATAACAGCCCTCATTTTATTTAGAGGGCATTGTTTTTGCAGAAAAATTTTTACTTTTTTCAGGGGTGAAAATAGTTAAAGTAGTTTGAAATCATCTAAAAATTATTAAATGGTTTGATACTGGCAATTAATAAACACTCTGCCAGCATCCAAAATACATTTTGTCATTGCCAATTTTTGCGCCTTTTGATACCATTATCTTTTGCCATTACTTTATCATCGAACCCTGTTTTTATTCATATTATTAAGACCCAACAAAATGGATGAAATCGTCGATAAACAAAAATGAGTACATAGTTTTTGTTTCCTTCTGTATTGGAGAGGAAAAGTCACTGAATTTTGCGTCTCCATAATAAATGTCCAGCAACTCTTTATGTGTCTTTCAGAGAGAGAGAGAGAAAGTGAGAGAGAGAGAGAGAGAGAGAGAGAGAGAGAGAGAGAGAGAGAGAGAGAGAGGAGAGAGAGAGAGAGGAGTGAGAGGGAGAGAGAGAGAGAGAGAGAGAGAGAGGAGAGGGAGAGAGAGAGAGAGAGAGAGAGAGAGTGAGAGAGAGAGAGGAGAGAGAGAGAGAGAGAGAGAGAGAGAGAGAGAGAGAGAGAGAGAGAGAGAGAGAGAGAGAGAGAGAGAGAGAGAGAGAGAGAGAGAGAGAGAGAGAGAGAGAGAGAGAGAGAGAGAGAGAGAGAGAGAGAGAGAGAGAGAGGAGAGTGGTTTGTCGGCATGTGACGCCATTCTGCTCTCCACCCAACCATGAATCATCGTTTTCATACTTGTCAAATTGAATGATCAGTTATGGGTTATAGTCTCACTTTCTGCATATGATATCAGGTTCACCCAAATACAGTAATTATACAGAAATTACACCAAATCACATCATCGTTTTACAACGGTGAAGTGTAGTCGCAGCTAAACACTATGTTTAATGTCTCTTTGTTCTGTGTTGTTAACACACAATACTGACTATATGGGAAATTGCCAGAGCAAATGCATGTGTATGTTGCCAAAGTCATTTAGTACACGCTCTATAATCACCCATCGTCACTGACATCAATTACGCTGTTGACATTCAGTACAATACACTTCACAGCTTCCGCATGAACTTGCTTATTTTCATGTCTCACTCTTCTGTCACCCAGCACCCACCTATGTAATCTGCAACTTGATAGACACATTTCTTTGTTGCTGGACAACTGGCTCACTTCAGAAAGGCCTAAATTATTTGAATTTCTCCTGGATGACGTATTGCACAACTGGTCGTCTTAGTGGAATCCTGCCCTCACTTTGTGTACACCTCACTCATGTCTTAAAGACTTAGCTCAATTCTTACACACCTGCCCCTTTTAAAGACATCTGCCTCTCTCTTAGGGAATATCTGCTCTCTTGGTAGGCATTTACCTCTGTTGGTGGCTACCTGGTTCTCTTAGTGGACACCAGTCTCTCTTGGTTGACACCTGCCTCTCCTTGTGAGTATTTCTCTCCGGGGGACACCTGCTTCTCCTGGAGGACACCTCCTCTCTCTCTTAGACGACGCCTGCTTTTCTTGGTTAACACCTGTCACTCTTGGAACACCTGTCTCTTATAGTGGACACCTGACTCTCTTGGACGACGCCTGATTTTCTTGGTTAACACCTCTCACTCTTTGGAACATCTGGCTCTTATAGTGGACACCTGACTCTCTTTGTGGACACCTAATTTTCTTCCTGGTCACCGAGCTCTATTTATAAACATGGGTCCGTTCACTAAGGTGGTTGGAAGGCAACTGACAATTGATTTTTCACACCTCGTCTTCTCAAGGGTGACACCACCTGTGATGTGGAGCTCCTGTTGACTGTTGTGTTATGTAATACATTTGGAGAGTGACATCAGTACTTGCAGATGTTATTAATACATTTGAACAAAATTAATAAGACTCTACATCATACAGATTACATAAGGTGGAGTGTAAAGTGATGAAGAGGACAACACTTTGGGCAGGTATTGGAAGATGAAGTAAAATATAATTAAAAGTTCGCTAATTTTGTTGCAGGTGTTGTAGTGTATGTTCCAGTGGGAGTATGCTGGTAATTTGTTGTACTGAGATGTCAACAGGTATTAATTGATATTACAACAGTAGTTCAGTGACATTAGACGTTTATAGGTGTTACTAAATGACTTTGGTAACCATTACACTTGCATTTATGCCAGCAGTTTTCCCCATATATCAGTATTATTTTCTGTGTTAACAACACAGAAAATGAGACGAATTAAGGCACTGGTGGAGACATGTGATAACTCCTCGACTTAGTAAATGCGACTTGTGAATGAACACTTGTGTTCCCACACTTCACGTTGTAACAAAGGCGATGATTGGTGGTTGAGTTGTAGATTTCTGTATATAATGTTAAACCACTGTATTTTAGTTAAAGACCTGATAATAAATATGCAAGTGGGATTTATATTATAACTGATCATTCATTCTTACAAAGAATATGTAAACGATATTCATGGTTAGTTGAATGACAGAATGGCATTGTAGCATTTATGCCGATAAATCACTTCTCTCTCCCCCTCACTCTCTCCCTCTCCTCTCTCTCTCTCCCCTCTCTCTCTCTCTCTCTCCTCTCTCTCTCTCTCTCTCTCTCTCTCTCTCTCCCTCTCTCTCTCTCTCTCTCTCTCTCTCTCTCTCTCTCTCTCTCTCTCTCTCTCTCTCTCTCTCTCTCTCTCTCTCTCTCTCTCTCTCTCTCTCTCTCTCTCTCTCTCTCACTTTCTCTCTCTCTCTCTGAAAGACACATAAAGAGTTGCTAGGACATTTATTATGGAGACGCAAAATTCAGTGACTTTTCCTCTCCAATACAGAGAAAAGGAAACAAAGAAGCTTTATGTACTCATTTTTTTTGTTTATCATTCGATTTCATCCATTTTTTGTTAAGATTCTTAGTATTGTAAATAATATGAATAAAAGTAAGTTCGATGAAGATCGGCAAAGGAATAATAATAAAAAGACTAATGTGATTTTCAAAAGGAAACAAAATTGGCAAAGACAATGTATTTTGGATACTGGCAAGTATTTATAATTGCCAGTATCCAAAATACATTGCCAAATAGATTTTTAGATGATTTCAAATACACTAATATACATATTTTTCACCCCTGGAAAAAAGTAAAATTTTTCTAAAACTTGTGCCCTTAACTCCCCCTCCTAAATAAAAAAAAATGAGGGCTGTTGTCACTATATAATCGTCCCCGGCTTGGCGGACACATTGAGCATATTTCTTTATACCTGCTGTCTTTGTTGACCTAGCAGTAAGCAGCTACCTGGGTGTTAGTTATCTTATACCTGCTGTCCTTGTTCACCTAACAGTAAGTAGCTACCTGAGTGTTAGTTATCTTATACCTGCTGTCCTTGTTCACCTAGCAGTAAGTAGCTACCTGGGAGTTGGTCGACTGGTGTGGGTCGCATCCTGGAGGACAAGATGGAAAGGCCCCAATGGAAGCAAGACACAAAGTCCTGGATGACACTTATAGAAAAATTAACGCAAATAGTTTTCAATCCAAGCATTGTAACTTGATATAAATTTACATTTTCTTATGAGAGTGACGGTGTTTATGAGTAAAGTCTCATGAAAGAAGTATTTTCTGGAGTTATCACTGTAGTATTCATGGGTATTCTCTTGTACAAAGTGTGAAAGAGCACGATAATTTTTTTTATTTATATTTTATTTAAAAACCGTAACATGGTTACAACATACTGATACATAACACAATATACAAAAAATAAAACTGGTGCTTGCCACCCTGGCATCCAACACGTACATATAAGCCAAAAAACGGTCTTGACTGACAAAAGACTAACTCATAACATAATAAACTAAAAAGGTATCCTCTACATTAATTATACCCATGTCCAAGGGTTATTGAAAACTAACCACATCCCCAACAGAGGATCAAACCAAAAGGACTTATTAAAACAATTTATTAACCTAAAGTCTTTAGCTGAAAACAAAATTCCCCCAACATATATCCCAGTAAAGGAACATAATAACCTAAAAAACATACAACTATGGCCTACAGGATAACATGAAAGGATTATGAACCCTAACAAGAACTCAAAATACTCAACCTTGACTACTCAATCATTTTTTTTATTAACACTGCTTACAAAGATATTTTTCATATATATATAAGTATATAAAAAGTAGCAAAAAGAGCTCAACGAGCACATGCTACCTGCATTTTAAAAACAACATTCCTATCCCCCCACTAGAATGTGAAAAGCCATGCACAAAATTACACAGAACATTACTTAAACTAAACTTACATAAAATATGCCTAACAACATAATCATAGGTCTACAAATATAAACATGAAATAGTCACCCAACAATACAATTCCAGCCCAACTTTAACCAACCCAACCCCTTTAATATTCTAAACTACCTACTAATGATGTCATGTACTCACGAAATCGTAATGACACGATTGCAAACAAACCACATACCATGGGTGGGGTTCGAACTCGCGGTCAGAGAGTCTAAGAACTCCAGACCGTCGCGTAAGCCACTGGACCAGCTAGCTTCAATAAGATTCATCCAACTAGGTATATTTCTACACCATAGGAAGGTTAGCATAGGCACCACGTGGTTATGCTAACCTTCCTGTGGTGTAGAAATATACCTAGTTGGATGAATCTTATTGAAGCTAGCTGGCCCAGTGGCTTACACGACGGTCTGGAGTTCTGAGACTCTCTGACCCGGGTTCGAACCCCACCGTGGTATGTGGGATGTCATGTAACCTAAACATGTTTTTTTTTCCCTTTCATATAAATGAACCACCCACTAGTCTCAAGAAAACTACAACCCACACGTTGTAAATATCAACCTACAGTTTTCCTATCATGTTAAACAATTACATTCTGTTGAAAACTCAAGGTTTATACCTAATAACCATAGGCTAGACAACATTTATAACAACTCAGAACATGATAACCTTTTTTTTTCTAAGGTACTCATTTTATCCGCTAATAAAATGACAAAAAAACTAATTACATGACCTCCTCTCGTGCTTTACTTAACCACAAAGCCCAAAGAGAGGACAAAACTCTTTTTAATTTTTTTTTATTTTTCTGCTTCCCCGTTTAAGTACACAACTACAGTCTTTCCATAATAAAATCCTTCCAAAAAAGGACAGTTCTCAACAACCGAAACTAAAACCAAACCCCACCCATCCGCAACCCCTACCCCACCCCTCCCAACAAACCCCACTCACACCTCACTCAACCTTAACTCTAACCCCCACCAACCAACTCACTCACACCTGCAAACCCCCCACCCCCCAACCTTACCCTACACACACCCCAACTCATACAAAAGAACATCCCCCCACAAACTCAGGAGACTAGCCCAACACACCTTACCTCCCCACCTTTAACAACTGTTGCACTGTCAAACACCTATACCCAGCCGGAAACCTTGTAACCCAAGCCCTACCATAAATCTCCTTGTTCCTACATTTTGTCCTGTAAAATCCCGCTGCCAAAGCATTAATTTTAACCTCACCCCCTAAACCCCTCATACCCTATGACAAATGAATAAAATCTAAAATTATATAAACCAAAGCCCTATGAACGTCTTCCTCACACACCACAAAGTCCAAACTAAGCGCCCTCAAAAGTGAAAAACCCCTACCCCCAATCAAACCCAACACCCCCTCAAGCCATACCCTCACACACCCCATCCTCTCACAAAAATATACCACGTGAAAAGCCGTCTCCAATTCACCACAACTAACACAAGCCCCATCCCCAATGACTCCCATCACAAATAACTGCTCTCGCCGCCAGTATCCCATGTAAAAATCTGTACCCTGTTTTGCACACCCTTGGCCTCAACTTCACCTTTTTTAACCAACCCCAAATACTCTTCCAATTATACAATGGGTACACCTCTACCCCTTGTACCACCTGCTCCCTCGCACAAATCCTATCCAATCTGCTTACCCTAACTCTCCCAGGGTCCCCCAAAACCAGAAGGAACCTTAAGACTGCCTCACACCCCCCCAAATCTCTTCCTCCCCACCATTTCCTAACCTCACCCATTACCATGCCCACCCTTCTACCCCTTGTATCCCCCTTAATCATAAACTCCTGCTTTACGAACACACTCCTCAATCTACTTCTTAACGGGATCAAACCCAGACCTCTCCATTTAACTCTCGTCTCCACAACCTCCCTACTCAACCAATGCCTACCATGCCCCCATACAAAACTAAGCACACCCTTTAGAAGCCGCCGCACATCACCTTCTAATAACAGAAAAAACGCCGCCCTAAACCACAATTTACTGTAAATTAAAACATTAATTACCACCACCCTTTACAAAAGCGTTACATCACCAGCTCCCCAACCCCTCATGAGCCGTAAAGCAGAATCCACTACCTCCCCCGAATTCTTCTCCCTGGTGACCCTGTCATCACTACAAAACACTATCCCATATATCTTTAAAGCATCCACTCATTGCCATCCCTCCCAAAAACCCAACGTTCTCCTCTCCACCTCTAAAAGGTGGGACTTACTGCTATTCACCCTCATACCTGTCACCTGTCCAAAAAGCTCCACCCTGCCTCTAACCCATCTCAATTTCTCCTCTGTCTTAATCAACAACGTGGTGTCGTCTACATAACCCAATATCCCCGACCTAGCCACACCTTTTTCCCTAACACCCTCATCTACTAACCTATAAAAAGGGTCTTGGAAGCACGCAAAAAGGATCTGCGACAGCGGACACCCCTGCCTTAGACCCCTTTCCATGTTCACAGCCCAACCAACCATCCCATTAATTTGTACCCTCATCAAAGCCCCCTCGTATAATGTATGTACCCAATCCACAATTTCCTCACCAAAACCTTGCCTACCTAAGATATCAAACAACACCCCTCTGTTCACCCTGTCTTAAGCCATCTGCCAATCCAGCCCCAATACACCCCCCTCCCGGTTTGCCTCAATAAATCCCTTTATCCTGCTATGACCATACCGAAAACTTTTCCGTGGTATCCTGAATTGTCCCTCATGCAACATATTCCCTAAATCCCGTTTAAGTCTATTGGCCAAAATCTTTGCAAAAATCTTCTAGTCAGTGCACATGAGCGCTATCATCCTGTAGTCCTTAAACCCCTTAGTTTGTTTACTCTTAGGCACTAACACTACAACACTGGTCCGTAATGATTCTTCCAGAACCCCATTAACCCTCATCTCATTGAATACCCTCACTAAAACCCCTCTCAGCACCTGCCAGTATTGCACGTACAATTCCCCTGGTAACCCATCAATGCCTGGCAATTTCCCAGTATGTAACCTTTTAACTGCCTCCCAAACCTCTTCTTCCGTAATGTCCCCCTCAATGGCATTTCTATCCTCCTTCCGCAAACGCCTAGAAATTCCCCCTAATATGTCATCACAGGCCCTCTCATTCCTACATTCCTATTTAAACTTTCTCCCAAACCACAACTCAGCATAACCAGTCATTCCCTCAGTTGTCCTCAACACCCTCCCAACCTCATATCCTCCCATCTCCTCCTCCACCTCCAAGGACGTTAGCAACATTCCCTGTCTACGTTTCTGAAACTGCCTCAACACCACTGCTGAGGCCTTATCTCCCCACAAAACCTCCTCCATCCCACTTCTCACCCTTAACGCGTGGACCCTTTCATTCTGAATATCTCTCAAAGCCCTCCTAACACCCTCCACCCTTACGGCAAACCTCATCCCCTTCCCCTCCATAACTCTCCCACAGCAATCCTTCCAAATATCTCTGGTAACCATATCTATACCTAGCATCCTCCCTCCCCACCTTCTCAAAGAACTCCTTTATACCCTTCTTCCCACACTCATTCCACCACCTTGCCACGTGAACGATCCCCCTCTCCCCCTTCCACTGACCCTCCCACCATCCTTCAAAATCAATTTCACCCCCTAACCTATTAAGCAACCCCACATTAAGTTTCCAAAAGCTCGAGAACACCTTCACAGCCCCATCCCAACCCCCTTGCACCAAAACACCCCTGTAGTCTGAAAAACCTACATCCAAACATTCTACTCTCTCCACCCCTATTGCCCTCGAAACTTAAACCTGATCCAATCTAGCCACATAATTACCCCTAAAAAGGTGTATTCAACCGGTTCACCTCGCCCCCCTCCCCACCACATCCACCACCCCCAAAACTTTCCTTAAGACCCTCAATACACAACCAGTTCCTCTCGGCTCTATATCCTTGACCCTAATGACATTGTTCCAGTCCCCCACAATTATGGCCACCTGAGGCAAACCCCTGAAGGCATAAATTAACTCATCATGCACAAAGTCCTCCTTTACCCTATTATTTGAAATCACCGGCATATACACCCCAATAAAACATACCTGTACATACCCCACCTACCTTCGACCCTCACCACCCTCCCCCCTCTTCCCAAGACTGCCACTACCACTCCCCATTTTGAAAAATTCAGACCCACCCATGAAGCACTGATAACCTCATAACTTCAACTCCCCCCCCCCCACACCTAAAATTGTGCTCTTGAAAAAACACGACATCTACTCGGTACCTATTGAAGGTCACTTCCACCCACCTTCGTTTGGCCTCGTTTTTAAGGCCATTCACGTTCATACTTAAACACCTGAAGGATACAGTTGAAGCTTCCCTCTTAGTTTTGGTTGTTTTCTCTCCACTGTTACACTCGTGGCCCCTCCCCTCCCACCTTTCCTTTCTCCTCCCATCTCCCTCTGTCCCTTAGAATCCTCACTACCTCTAGCTCAAGTCTGGTGACCTATCACAACTTCGGACCACACCTTTTTACCAGGCTTCTGAGCTGGTGTGAGGACGTCGTTTTCTGCCTCCTCACCAGTGCGCTTCCTGCACTCAACCTTGTCCATCGTTACTTTCATTGCCTGTTCCTTATGCACCTCCACCTCCACTTGTATGACATCTAACACTGCATCACGACTCCTCTCACCATCTGTCATGTCACCACCACACCTGACCTGTTCCAGGTTCTGATCCAGAACCCCTACACCACACACCTCACCATGTGACCTCTCCAAAGACAACACTTCACCTTCAAGAATCTCATGGAGATCCCTCAAAATGTCCTCCGCTTGACCATCAATTCTGTTCTCCTTGGAAGTCACGCTCCTTCCCCCAGCTGACACCTCCACCTCCATGTTCTTCTCATGCATCCTTTGCTCCTACATCTCCGCCCTGTCCACCTCCATGCTCCATTGTGTCGTCGCTGACCCCTGTGTTACCACCACTCCCTGTCTCCTTCCGTCACAGCCTGCTTTGCCATCCTTTCGTCGTGCTGCCGAAGATGCTCCACTCCACCCCGACGCCTATCCTCCCTCCGCTGGATACACTCAGCTGCTATGTGCCCCGGCTGATCACACAGCCTGCACGTCCTCACCTGTCCTTGATACGTGACATAAACCTGTGTACGGAAATGCTCCATGAGCACATAGGATGGAATTGGTTTCCTCAAAGAATTTTTGACTAAATACGTTCCTTCAAAAATTCCTGCATATAATCCCTGCGCCCAGCGTCCTATGTTAACAGCATGAACTATGACATAATTCTGTAAAACATCTCTAATGTCTTCCTGTCCAGCTTCAAAAGGCACATTATGAACCTTAAGCCACTTGTAGGTGGCTGAAACATCCTTCAGACATACCTCGACTCCTGGGTTTACTACCAACTTGCGTTCCTGATAATTGTCGACGACACGTTGATAAGCTGTTGTGCATGCAAATTTGACAAAGATTCTCTTCGCCCTGTTCAAAGAAATGCCATATAAATCTGCATGCGATATGCAAAAAGTGTCTTGAAGTATCGCCGGCAGTAGAATCTCAGCATTCGATGGATATATGGCACCCTGGACCAAGTCAACACAGACTGTGTTCACTCTCCTCCTGTAATTGTCGGTCATGTTGCGAAAATATAGTTTCCTCTTGCTGCCACCAGGGAGCTCCACCAGCACACCCGCACACTTCAAAGGCTGGTCA
This sequence comes from Cherax destructor, assembly GCA_009830355.1. Lineage (NCBI taxonomy): Eukaryota > Metazoa > Arthropoda > Malacostraca > Decapoda > Parastacidae > Cherax > Cherax destructor. The sequence goes on along the minus strand of WNWK01008030.1, from coordinate 72,334 downwards.
TGGACTCATAACTATATAGTCTTGCACGTGACCATCACAGCGCACTGTTTCTACGCCTCGCAATATCTGCAGTTTGTCCTAATATGGTTGTTTGCAATACTTTTAAATGTTACTTACCTTTCTTGATGATTTTAACAAAACGATTAATTGATGGAATAATGAAAGTGTTAAAAATAGGCTAAGTATATATTATTTTTGGCTAGAGATTGTCAGCTCTTACAGTCATAACGTGTGTAATTTTGTATTTCTTGCAATCAATCAGACATCTGTACCAACACTGAACAACATAAACATAAGAATGGAGGAACACTGCAGAAGGCCTACTGGCCCATACAAGGCAGGTCCTTATCAAAACCACCACTACCTAAGAATTTACTCCCGTACTCACGACACTAATCAAACCCAACCCCTCCCACTCATATATTTGTCCAATCTCTTTTAAAAGCCACCCAAGGTCCTAGCCTCTATCACCCTACTCAGAAGATTGTTCCACGCATCTAAAACTCTGTTCGAAAACCAGTACTTGCCTATGTCCTTTCTAAATCTAAATTACGTCCTTTCTAAATCTGGTCCCCCTTCCACTCGTAGCAGACTCACAATCAGCTTCACACCATTCTAGTAGCCGTCCCCAAGTTATAACACCACCAGCGTTTCACAGTGGTTCTCAACTGGCGACTCAACTGCTTCAACTCGTCAGAATCTCTACTCGTGTTGGGGTCACTGTCTACTCAGTGTGTCAACAGTCATGTCAACCTGTGACTCCCCTCCCCCCCCCATCGTCATCAACAACGGCTCACCATTCCAAACCACGATTCAGAGCTACGTGCCCAGAACATCGGCACGGCACTGTTCTCCACTACGTATTGTGTACATATTAGCTTAGAGTCACTAATTATTTATATATATCTTTTTTTCATTTTTTTGCTTCACGTAGGATTAATTTAATGTTTAAGTGTTTTATATTCTTTACTAGTTTTACATATTATTATTAAAACTGTTTATCTTATCATGTTACACTGGTCAACAACCGAAATGCTTCAGAGACAAGAGTACAAATTTCCAACTAATTTTAGGTCACTGATAATGAATATTATGGTTAAAATTGTTTGTTATCTCTACTTTTCAATATACACCTATGTGTCACAACAGGTTCCAATAGGCTTTCTGCAGTGTGTTTCTTCGTAATGGAAGGTGATTTAGTGGGGTGCAACAATATTAATGGTCTGATGGAAGCACTTGGCATCGACTACGACCCCAGTCACTGGAGGCTGTTCATAGATTCATCAAAAACGAGTCTGAAAGTTGTCTTGTTGCATAACTGCAATAGTAAACCATCAGTTCCTGTGGGCTATGCAACACATATAGAAGAAACTTATGAGAATATAAAGCATATGTTGCAATGCCTGAAATATGATGAACATCAATGGCAGCTCTGTGGTGACTTAAAGGTTGTTGCTCTTGTGATGGGCTTGCAGGGCGGATACACCAAGTACTGCTGCTTTCTATGTGAATGGGACAGTCGTGCAAGAGGTTGCCACTACATCGGGAGAGACTGGCCACCTCGTCGATCATTGGAGTCTGGGATGAACAATGTTCAACATCCACCTATCATTGAACCGAACAAAATTTTGCTACCACCACTACACATAAAACTGGGGCTCATGAAAAACTTTGCAAAAGTTATGGACAAATCCGGTCAGGGATTCAAGTATTTAACATCATAATTCCCCTCACTGAGCGACGCTAAGATAAGAGAGGGAGTCTTAAATGATCCTCAGATTTGAGAGCTTCTTAAAGATGGTGACTTTGAATTAGACCTTTATGGGAAAGAGAAAGCTGCTTGGGAAGCATTTAAGTTAGTGGCGAAGGGATTTCTCGGAAGCAGATGGGAAGGCAACTATGAAGAATTGGTGGAAAACCTCATCAAGGCTTACAAGAATATGTGATGAAACATGTCACTTAAAATCAACTTTTTTGACTCACATTTACTTTTTTCCTGCGAACTGTGGGGCAGTTAGTGACGAACATGGTGAAAGGTTTCACCTAGATATTTCAACCATGAAAAAATTGTACCAGGGCAAATGGGGCACAAGAATCCTTGCAGACTATTGCTGGACATTGGCAAGAGATGATTCTTCAACCCACTATAAGCGTCAAGCAAAAAGGAAGAGAGAAGGTACAGATTAGAGTTTAAAACATACTGACACATATTGTACGTTATAAAAAAATATAATATTACATGTATCGTATATTTAAACCTATAGCCAATATCAAGGTGATATTTGAATTCAGGACATGAAAATACATAAGAATTAACTAATCTTATATAAGAAGCATACAACTTTTCCAAAATTGTTGACCAGTCATGGATTTTTCTATCTTTTCATTTCCATAAGGAGAAACCAGCCTTATCAAATATACTCCTAGAGGGTCTGATAGTGCTGTTGAACCTTCATAAGTGGCGACCTTGCCAGGATCAACGAATTCGAACGTAGTCTTTATAGTAAACGTTTCGCTATCCAGTGGCTTTATCAATACAAAATTTTAGGACATAATATGAAGAGTAGAACTATATACAAAAGATGAGGTAATCAGTCCCTCGGACTTGGAGTTGGTGTGTTCACCACCGTAGGTCTGGAGAATATGAAGATCTGGCAATGAGGTTTCTCCTGACTTAACTCAGTGACTTAACTCAGTGGTGGACCTGACTTAACTCAGTGAAGACGTGTCTTGTGTGCTCTCTGTGAATCTGAACAAGATGTCCTCTCTTGAGCTACTCTACCAGCAGCTGAAGGAAGAACTGAGGGTAGCTAAGCTTGAGATACAGCGACTGACTGAGGAAAACAAGAGGATTCGTAGTAATCCTCCTGTTGAGAATCCTCAACCCAAGAAAGGAACCTGGACAGTGGCTGGAATGCATGGGACAAAGTTAAAGATCAAGAGGATGGATGGAGAGGTAGAATTAACGAAGAACCAGAAGCCTGTTGTGGAAACATCGAACCGATTCTCCGTGTTACCCGATGAATGTGAGTCGACTACAGAGAACATCACGAACGACACCAAGGAAGGTAAGAACATTGTTCTTGTTGGGGATAGTCAAATTAGGTATATGGATAGGGCCTTCTGCTTGAAAGATAGAAGTAGGAGACAGAGGGTTTGCTTTCCTGGGGCTGGGATGGAGGATATTGTTAGCCGTCTGGACGACATCATGAGAGGTAATGGGAGCAATCCTATTATCTATCTCAGTGCTGGAGGCAACGATGTTGGCAGACGTAGGAGTGAGGACCTGACTAGCAGGTATAGGTCAGCAATAGACATAATTAGGAAGAAGGGTGGGAACCCTGTCATATGTGGTATTTTGCCAAGGAGAGGAGTTGGAGATGAATGGCTGTCCAGGGCAATTGGTGTCAATTGCTGGCTGGACAAACACTGTAAGGATAATGCAGTACCATTCATTTGCAACTGGGACCACTTCTATGGCCGAAATGACATGTATGCCAGGGATGGGGTTCACTTATCCAGGGGAGGTGTGGATTTTCTTGCTAGCTCAGTTGAGTGTGTTGTTAGGACTTTAAACTAGGATTAGTTAGAGGTATGGGTTTAGAAATGGAAAATACTGAATGTCGAAATATAGATCTAGGCTTTTATATAAAAAATCTTAACAATAACAAGGACAGTAATATATATAGTGGTAAAACAGAATGGAGCAGGAAGGGTAAAGAGAAAGGAGGGTCTTTAAAAGAGTATTATACAAATAGTCGTAGTGCTAGGAATAAGATGGACGATTTGAGATTAGTTGCAAGTGCAGGTAACATTGATGTATTTGCCATAACTGAGACGTGGTTCAATACGAAAAATAGGGACATGCCTGTTGAATATCATATACAGGGTTTTAAATTGTTCCAAGTAGACAGAAGTTTCGGGAAGGGGGGTGGAGTGGCACTGTATGTCCGAGATCGCTTGAACTGTTGCATAAAAAAGGGAATAAAGTCTGAAATAACACATACAGAGTCTGTCTGGATAGAATTTTCAGAGGGGCATAAAAAATTGATTTTAGGTGTGATATACCGTCCCCCAAACTTAGATAGGGACCAAGGGAGACTACTATGGGAGGAAATTGTTAAGGCCACAATGCACGATAACGTAGTTATTCTGGGTGACTTCAACTTTAGTCAAATTGATTGGAATTTTTTGACTGGGAATTTAGAATCTAACGACTTCTTAGAAGTAGTTCAAGATTGTTTTTTGAAGCAGTTTGTGACAGAACCTACAAGGGAAAATAACCTGCTTGACTTAGTTCTGGCAAACAAGGAAACCCTTGTTAATAATTTAGAAATTACAGAGGAACTCGGCGCAAGCGACCACAAATCAATTACCTTTGGCATTGAATTGAAGTTTCATAGTAGGAATAACTCAGTAACGGTCCCAGATTTTCGCTTAGCAGATTACAATGGACTTAGAGAACACTTATCATCTGTGGACTGGGGTAATGAAGAGAGCTATCAATATGACAGTTTTCTGAACACTATACATGCTGCCCAAAGAACATTTATCCCATATAAAGAAATTAGATCGAATAGAAATGACCCAAAATGGATGAATAATAGGCTCAAATATCTTTTAGGGCAGAAGAAAAGAATTTATAGGCGTATCAAAAGAGGTGAGGGTCATCTTATGAATCAGTATATTGACATTAAGAGGGACGTTAAAAAGGGGATAAGAAAAGCTAAACAGGACTACAAAATTAAAGTTGCTAGGGATTCGAAAACTATCCCAAAAAGTTTTTTCCAGGTGTATAGAACAAAAGTTAGAGATAAGATAGGTCCTCTTAAAAATAATTATGGGTATCTTACTGACAAAGAGAATGAAATGTGCTCTATTTTTAATAATTATTTTCTCTCGGTTTTCACTCAGGAAGATACTAATAATATCCCAAAATTAGGTATTTTAGTGGGCCTGAAGAAGATAAATTATGTAGTATCACAGTCACTAGCGAAATGGTTATCAAACAGATAGACCGTTTGAAGCAAAATAAATCGCCAGGCCCTGATGAGCTTTTCTCAAGGGTTCTTAAGGAATGCAAAATGGAATCTGTGAACCCTTAACTAACATTTTTAACCTATCTCTTCAAACAGGTGTAGTGTCTGATATGTGGAAGATAACTAATGTAATTCCTATTTTTAAAGCAGGGGACAAGTCGTTACCATCAAATTACCGCCCAATAAGTCTAACATCAATTGTAGGCAAATTATTAGAGTCGATTATAGCTGATAACATAAGAAGCCATCTCGATAGGCAAAATTTGATTATTGATACTCAACATGGATTCACCAGGGGCCGTTCCTGCCTAACTAATTTATTAACTTTTTTCAGTAAGGCTTTTGAGGCAGTTGATCATGATAAAGAATTCGATATTGTTTATTTGGATTTTAGTAAGGCTTTTGATAGAGTACCACATCAGAGACTATTAAAGAAAGTGGCTGCTCACGGCATTGGGGGAAAAGTGTTTTCATGGATTGAGTCATGGCTCACCAATAGGAAGCAGAGGGTGTGCATTAATGGGGTTAAATCTGAGTGGGGATCTGTAACAAGTGGCGTTCCACAGGGATCGGTTTTGGGCCCGTTGTTGTTTATAATATATATAAATGACCTTGACGAGGGAATTACTAGTGATATGAGCAAATTCGCTGATGACACGAAGATAGGTAGGATAATCGATTCAGACGTAGATGTCACGGAACTTCAGGAGGATTTAGACAAACTCAATTCCTGGTCAGAAAAATGGCAGATGCAGTTCAATATAGATAAATGCAAAGTTCTAAAGCTCGGGAATGTTCATAACCCTAGCACCTACCAGCTTAATAATGTTGAACTCAGCCGTACAGAATGCGAAAAGGATTTGGGGGTTATGGTAAGCAGCAACCTCAAACCAAGTCAGCAATGCCTAAGCGTAAGAAATAAAGCAAATAGATTACTGGGACTTATATCAAGAAGTGTAAGCAACAGAAGTCCAGCGGTTATATTACAGATTTATACATCATTAGTAAGGCCTCACCTAGATTATGCAGCTCAGTTCTGGTCTCCATTTTACAGAAAGGATATAAATTCGTTAGAAAACATTCAGCGACGAATGACAAAGTTAATTCATAGCATTGGAAATCTTCCGTATGAAGAAAGATTGAAGACATAAGAACAAAAGGTTTATAGAACAAAAGTTAGGGATAAGATAGGTCCCCTTAAAAATAACTCTGGGCATCTTACTGACAAGGAGAATGATATGTGCTCTATTTTTAAAAATTATTTTATATCGGTTTTCACACAGGAAGACATTAATAATATCCCAGTAATTAATTTTTACAGAGGCCCGGAAGAAGATAAATTATGTAATATCAAAGTCACTAGCGAAATGGTTAGGAAACAACTAGACCGACTGAAACAAAATAAATCGCCGGGTCCTGATGAGCTTTTTGCAAGGCTTCTTAAGGAATGCAAAATGGAACTCTGTGAACCAATATCTAACATTTTTAATTTATCTCTTCAAACAGGTGTAGTGTCTGATATGTGGAAGATGGCTAATGTAATTCCTATTTTTAAAGCAGGGGACAAGTCACTACCGTCAAATTACCGCCCAATAAGCCTGACCTCAATTGTAGGCAAATTACTAGAGTCAATTATAGCTGATATTATTAGAAGCCATCTAGATAACCATAATTTGATTAATGATACTCAGCATGGATTCACGAGGGGCCGTTTCTGCCTATCTAATTTATTAACCTTCTTCAGTAAAGCTTTTGAGGCTGTTGATCACGATAAAGAATTCGATATTGTTTATTTAGACTTTAGTAAGGCTTTTGATAGAGTACCGCACCAGAGACTGTTAAAGAAAGTGGCAGCTCATGGCATTGGGGGAAAAGTGCTGTCATGGATCGAGTCATGGCTCACCAATAGGAAGCAGAGAGTGTGCATAAATGGGGTTAAATCCGAATGGGGACTTGTAACAAGTGGTGTTCCACAGGGATCAGTCTTAGGCCCATTGTTATTTATAATATATATCAATGACCTTGACGAGGGAATAACTAGTGATATGAGCAAATTCGCCGACGACACGAAGATAGGTAGGATAATTGATTCAAACATAGATGTCATAGAACTTCAGGAAGATTTAGACAAACTTTATTCGTGGTCATTAAAGTGGCAGATGCAATTCAATGTAGATAAATGCAAGGTTCTGAAGCTCGGGAGTATCCATAACCCAAGCACTTATAAGTTAAATAACGTAGAACTTAGCCATACAGATTGCGAGAAGGACTTGGGGGTGATGGTAAGCAGCAACCTTAAACCAAGACAGCAATGCCTAAGCGTACGTAATAAGGCAAATAGATTACTGGGATTTATATCAAGAAGTGTTAGCAACAGAAGTCCAGAGGTTATATTACAGCTTTATACATCATTAGTAAGGCCTCACCTAGATTACGCAGCTCAGTTTTGGTCTCCATATTACAGAATGGACATAAATTCGTTAGAAAACATTCAGCGTAGAATGACTAAATTAATACATATCATTAGAAATCTTCCTTACGAAGAAAGATTGAAGACCCTTAAATTACATTCACTTGTAAGACGTAGAATGAGGGGAGACATGATCGAGGTATACAAGTGGAAAATGGGTATTAACAAAGGGGATATAAATAAGGTCTTGAGGATATCTCTCCAAGAGAGAACCCGCAATAATGGATTCAAGTTAGATAAGTTTAGATTTAGAAAGGATATAGGAAAGTATTGGTTTGGAAATAGGGTAGTTGATGAGTGGAACAGTCTGCCTAGTAGGGTTATTGAAGCTGGGACCTTGGGTAGTTTCAAATTTAGGTTGGATAAATTCATGAGTGAGAGGGGTTGGATTTGAGTGGGACTCGCACATGAGTAAATAGAATTATCAAAGCTTATTTCTTGGGTAGCATTGAAAATTAGATTGAGCAAGTGTTCTGTTAGTGGGACGGATTGTGAAGGACCTGCCTAGTATGGACGGCCTAGTATGGAACGGCCCCTGGTGAATCCATGTTGAGTATCATTAATCAAATTATGCCTATCGAGATGGCTTCTTATGTTATTAGAGTCGATTATAGCTGATAACATAAGAAGCCATCTCGATAGGCATAATTTGATTATTGATACTCAACATGGATTCACCAGGGGCCGTTCCTGCCTAACTAATTTATTAACTTTTTTCAGTAAGGCTTTTGAGGCAGTTGATCATGATAAAGAATTCGATATTGTTTATTATCCAACCTAAATTTGAAACTACCCAAGGTCCTAGCTTCAATGACCCTACTAGGCAGACTGTTCCACTCATCAACTACCCTATTTCCAAACCAATATTTTCCTATATCCTTTCTAAATCTAAACTTATCCAATTTGAATCCATTATTGCGGGTTCTCTCTTGGAGAGATATCCTCAAGACCTTATTTATATCCCCCTTATTAATACCCATCTTCCACTTATATACCTCGATCATGTCTCCCCTCATTCTTCGTCTTACAAGTGAATGTAATTTAAGGGTCTTCAATCTTTCTTCATACGGAAGATTTCTAATGCTATGAATTAACTTTGTCATTCGTCGCTGAATGTTTTCTAACGAATTTATATCCATTCTGTAAAATGGAGACCAGAACTGAGCTGCATAATCTAGGTGAGGCCTTACTAATGATGTATAAAACTGTAATATAACCGCTGGACTTCTGTTGCTTACACTTCTTGATATAAATCCCAGTAATCTATTTGCTTTATTTCTTACGCTTAGGCATTGCTGACTTGGTTTGAGGTTGCAGCTTACCATAACCCCCAAATCCTTTTCGCATTCTGTACGGCTGAGTTCAACATTATTAAGCTGGTAGGTGCTAGGGTTATGAACATTCCCGAGCTTTAGAACTTTGCATTTATCTATATTGAACTGCATCTGCCATTTTTCTGACCAGGAATTGAGTTTGTCTAAATCCTCCTGAAGTTCCGTGACATCTACGTCTGAATCGATTATCCTACCTATCTTCGTGTCATCAGCGAATTTGCTCATATCACTAGTAATTCGCTCGTTAAGGTTATTTATATATATTATAAACAACAACGGGCCCAAAACCGATCCCTGTGGAACGCCACTTGTTACAGATCACCACTCAGATTTAACCCCATTAATGCACACCCTCTGCTTCCTATTGGTGAGCCATGACTCGATCCATGAAAACACTTTTCCCCCAATGCCGTGAGCAGCCACTTTCTTTAACAGTCTCTGATGTGGTACTCTATCAAAAGCCTTACTAAAATCCAAATAAACAATATCGAATTCTTTATCATGATCAACTGCCTCAAAAGCCTTACTGAAAAAAGTTAATAAATTAGTTAGGCAGGAACGGCCCCTGGTGAATCCATGTTGAGTATCATTAATCAAATTATGCCTATCGAGATGGCTTCTTATGTTATCAGCTATAATCGACTCTAATAATTTGCTTACAATTGATGTTAGACTTATTGGGCGGTAATTTGATGGTAACGACTTGTCCCCTGCTTTAAAAATAGGAATTACATTAGCCATCTTCCACGTATCAGACACTACACCTGTTTGAAGAGATAGGTTAAAAATGTTAGTTAAGGGTTCACAGAGTTCAATTTTGCATTCCTTAAGAACCCTTGAAAAAAGCTCATCAGGGCCTGGCGATTTATTTTGCTTCAAACGGTCTATCTGTTTGATAACTATTTCGCTAGTGACTGTGATACTACATAATTTATCTTCTTCAGGCCCACTAAAATACCTAATTCTTGGGATATTATTAGTGTCTTCCTGAGTGAAAACCGAGAGAAAATATTTATTAAAAATAGAGCACATTTCATTCTCTTTGTCAGTAAGATACCCATAATTATTTTTAAGGGGACCTATCTTATCTCTAACTTTTGTTCTATACACCTGGAAAAAACTTTTTGGGTTAGTTTTCGAATCCCTAGCAACTTTAATTTCGTAGTCCCGCTTAGCTTTTCTTATCCCCTTTTTAACTTCCCTCTTAATGTCAATATACTGATTCATAAGATGACCCTCACCTCTTTTGATACGCCTATAAATTCCTTTCTTCTGCCCTAAAAGATATTTGAGCCTATTATTCATCCATTTTGGGTCATTTCTATTCGATCTAATTTCTTTATATGGGATAAATGTTCTTTGGGCAGCATGTATAGTGTTCAGAAAACTGTCATATTGATAGCTCTCTTCATTACCCCAGTCCACAGATGATAAGTGTTCTCTAAGTCCATTGTAATCTGTAGATGAATGGTTCAGAGAACCGACAAGTTATAAATTAGACACATATGCAACATTTGGGTATCTTTATTGAGGAAACGTTTCGCCACACAGTGGCTTCATCAGTCCAATACAAAGTAGAAAGGGGTAAGGAGAGTAGGAGTTTTGAGGTAATCAGTCCCTCGGCCTGGAGTCGATGTGTTCAGTCCATCAATCTTGTAGAAAGTACAACATATGTCCGTAGAGGTGGCTTATATACTGTAGTCAGGTGAGGTGAAGCAGCAGGAGGCGGGGTCATAGTGGTACGATCCACTACTCTAAGTAGGTCTTCGTCCAAAGGTTGGACAAGTGTTGAAGAATTCGTTTGTATTAAGATCCCAAGATGTTGCTGTGTCAGACAGGATGTAGATGAATGGTTCAGAGAACCGACAAGTTATAAATTAGACACATATGCAACATTTGGGTATCTTTATTGAGGAAACGTTTCGCCACACAGTGGCTTCATCAGTCAATACAAAGTAGAAAGGGGTAAGGAGAGTAGGAGTTTTGAGGTAATCAGTCCCTCGGCCTGGAGTCGATGTGTTCAGTCCATCAATCTTGTAGAAAGTACAACATATGTCCGTAGAGGTGGCTTATATACTGTAGTCAGGTGAGGTGAAGCAGTAGTGAAGAGTAGTGAAGAGTAGTGGATCGTACCACTATGACCCCGCCTCCTGCTGCTTCACCTCACCTGACTACAGTATATAAGCCACCTCTACGGACATATGTTGTACTTTCTACAAGATTGATGAACTGAACACATCGACTCCAGGCCGAGGACTGATTACCTCAAACTCCTACTCTCCTTACCCCTTTCTACTTTGTATTGGACTGATGAAGCCACTGTGTGGCGAAACGTTTCCTCAATAAAGATACCCAAATGTTGCATATGTGTCTAATTTATAACTTGTCGGTTCTCTGAACCATTCATCTACACCCTGTCTGACACAGCAACATCTTGGGATCTTAATACAAACGAATTCTTCAACACTTGTCCAACCTTTGGACGAAGACCTACTTAGAATGGAAGTTTCATAGTAGGAATAACTCAGTAACGGTCCCAGATTTTCGCTTAGCAGATTACAATGGACTTAGAGAACACTTATCATCTGTGGACTGGGGTAATGAAGAGAGCTATCAATATGACAGTTTTCTGAACACTATACATGCTGCCCAAAGAACATTTATCCCATATAAAGAAATTAGATCGAATAGAAATGACCCAAAATGGATGAATAATAGGCTCAAATATCTTTTAGGGCAGAAGAAAGGAATTTATAGGCGTATCAAAAGAGGTGAGGTTCATCTTATGAATCAGTATATTGACATTAAGAAGGACGTTAAAAAGGGGATAAGAAAAGCTAAGCGGGACTACGAAATTAAAGTTGCTAGGGATTCGAAAACTAACCCAAAAAGTTTTTTCCAGGTGTATAGAACAAAAGTTAGAGATAAGATAGGTCCCCTTAAAAATAATTATGGGTATCTTACTGACAAAGAGAATGAAATGTGCTCTATTTTTAATAATTATTTTCTCTCGGTTTTCACTCAGGAAGACACTAATAATATCCCAAGAATTAGGTATTTTAGTGGGCCTGAAACAGATAAATTATGTAGTATCACAGTCACTAGCGAAATTGTTATCAAACAGATAGACCGTTTGAAGCAAAATAAATCGCCAGGCCCTGATGAGCTTTTTTCAAGGGTTCTTAAGGAATGCAAAATTGAACTCTGTGAACCCTTAACTAACATTTTTAACCTATCTCTTCAAACAGGTGTAGTGTCTGATACGTGGAAGATGGCTAATGTAATTCCTATTTTTAAAGCAGGGGACAAGTCGTTACCATCAAATTACCGCCCAATAAGTCTAACATCAATTGTAGGCAAATTATTAGAGTCGATTATAGCTGATAACATAAGAAGCCATCTCGATAGGCATAATTTGATTAATGATACTCAACATGGATTCACCAGGGCCGTTCCTGCCTAACTAATTTATTAACTTTTTCAGTAAGGCTTTTGAGGCAGTTGATCATGATAAAGAATTCGATATTGTTTATTTGGATTTTAGTAAGGCTTTTGATAGAGTACCACATCAGAGACTGTTAAAGAAAGTGGCTGCTCACGGCATTGGGGAAAAGTGTTTTCATGGATCGAGTCATGGCTCACCAATAGGAAGCAGAGGGTGTGCATTAATGGGGTTAAATCTGAGTGGGGATCTGTAACAAGTGGCGTTCCACAGGGATCGGTTTTGGGCCCGTTGTTGTTTATAATATATATAAATGACCTTGATGAGGGAATTTCTAGTGATATGAGCAAATTCGCTGATGACACGAAGATAGGTAGGATAATCGATTCAGACGTAGATGTCAGTGAACTACAGGAGGATTTAGACAAACTCAATTCCTGGTCAGAAAATGGCAGATGCAGTTCAATGTAGATAAATGCAAAGTTCTAAAGCTCGGGAGTGTCCATAACCCAGGCACTTATAAGTTAAATAACGTAGAACTTAGCTATACAGATTGGAGAAGGACTTGGGGGTGATGGTAAGCAGCAACCTTAAACCAAGACAGCAATGCCTAAGCGTACGTAATAAGGCAAATAGATTACTGGGATTTATATCAAGAAGTGTTAGCAACAGAAGTCCAGAGGTTATATTACAGCTTTATACATCATTAGTAAGGCCTCACCTAGATTACGCAGCTCAGTTCTGGTCTCCATATTACAGAATGGACATAAATTCGTTAGAAAACATTCAGCGTAGAATGACTAAATTAATACATAGCATTAGAAATCTTCCTTACGAAGAAAGATTGAAGACCCTTAAATTACATTCACTTGTAAGACGTAGAATGAGGGAGACATGATCGAGGTATACAAGTGGAAAATAGGTATTAACAAAGGGGATATAAATAAGGTCTTGAGGGTATCTCTCCAAGAGAGAACCCGCAATAATGGATTCAAGTTAGATAAGTTTAGATTTAGAAAGGATATAGGAAAGTATTGGTTTGGAAATAGGGTAGTTGATGAGTGGAACAGTCTGCCTAGTAGGGTTATTGAAGCTAGGACCTTGGGTAGTTTTAAATTTAGGTTGGATAAATTCATGAGTGAGAGGGGTTGGATTTGAGTGGAATTGCACATGAGTAAATAAAATTATCAAATCTTATTTCTTGGGTAGCATTGAAAGTTGGGTTGAACAAGTGTTCTGTTGGTGGGATGGAATGTGAAGGACCTGCCTAGTATGGGCCAACAGGCCTGCTGCAGTGTTCCTCCTTTCTTATGTTCTTATGTTCTTATGATCGTACCACTATGACCCCGCCTCCTGCTGCTTCACCTCACCTGACTACAGTATATAAGCCACCTCTACGGACATATGTTGTACTTTCTACAAGATTGATGGACTGAACACATCGACTCCAGGCCGAGGGACTGATTACCTCAAAACTCCTACTCTCCTTACCCCTTTCTACTTTGTATTGGACTGATGAAGCCACTGTGTGGCGAAACGTTTCCTCAATAAAGATACCCAAATGTTGCATATGTGTCTAATTTATCCATTGTAATCTGCTAAGCGAAAATCTGGGACCGTTACTGAGTTATTCCTACTATGAAACTTCCATTCAATGCCAAAGGTAATTGATTTGTGGTCACTTGCGCCGAGTTCCTCTGTAATTTCTAAATTATTAACAAGGGTTTCCTTGTTTGCCAGAACTAAGTCAAGCAGATTATTTCCCCTTGTAGGTTCTGTCACAAACTGCTTCAAAAAACAATCTTGAACTACTTCTAAGAAGTCGTTAGATTCTAAATTCCCAGTCAAAAAATTCCAATCAATTTGACTAAAGTTGAAGTCACCCAGAATAACTACGTTATCGTGCATTGTGGCCTTAACAATTTCCTCCCATAGTAGTCTCCCTTGGTCCCTATCTAAGTTTGGGGGACGGTATATCACACCTAAAATCAATTTTTCATGCCCCTCTGAAAATTCTATCCAGACAGACTCTGTATGTGTTATTTCAGGCTGTAAGACCCTTAAATTACATTTACTTGTAAGACGAAGAATGAGGGGAGACATGATCGAGGTATATAAGTGGAAGATGGATATAAATAAGGTCTTGAGGATATCTCTCCAAGAGAGAACCCGCAATAATGGATTTAAATTGGATAAGTTTAGATTTAGAAAGGATATAGGAAAATATTAGTTTGGAAATAGGGTAGTTGATGAGTGGAACAGTCTGCCTAGTAGGGTCATTGAAGGTAAGACCTTGGGTAGTTTCAAATTTAGGTTGGATAAATACATGAGTGAGAGGGGTTGGATTTGAGTGGGACTCGCTCTTGAGTTAATAGAATCTTCAAAGCTTATTTCTTGGGTAGAATTGAAAATTAGGTTGGGCAATTATTCTGTTAGTGGGATGGATTGTGAAGGACCTGCCTAGTATGGGCCAACAGGCCTGCTGCAGTGTTCCTCCTTTCTTATGTTCTTATGTTCTCCTTAAATAGGCGACAGCTGAAAGGGACGGGTAGGAGACGAAGGCATTGTCACTGGTAGGCGGAGTTTCCCAGTGGAAGTAGGTCATACCCAAATAGATGGGTTAGTTGTAGTAGTAGTAGTCGTATCCGTGAAGAGGTTATGTGCAGGTCCTCAGAATCAAGACTCCATGATGTTGCAGTGTCTGACAAGTTGTACAAGAATGGTATACAATACCGACAATGTGAAATTAAGACTACTACTACAACTAACCCGTAAGGCTGTAAGATGCTCTCACCCAGGCTGTAAGATGCTCTCACAGGAGACGTGTTGGCCAGGCTGTAAGATGCTCTTACAGGAGACGTGTCGACCAGGTGCTTCAGCTCCTTCAGGTCCCTGGTGATGGACCAGTTGCTTCGGCTCCTTCAGAGCCCTGGTGATGGACCGGGTGTTTCGGCTCCTTCAGTGTCCTGGTGATGGACCAGGTGTTTCGGCTCCTTCAGTGCCCTGGTGATGGACCAGGTGCTTCGGCTCCTTCAGTGCCCTGGTGATGGACCAGGTGTTTCGGCTCCTTCAGTGCCCTGGTGATGGATCAGGTGCTTCGGCTCCTTCAGTGCCCTGGTGATGGACCAGGTGCTTCGGCTCCTTCAGTGCCCTGGTGATGGACCAGGTGCTTCGGCTCCTTCAGTGCCCTGGTGATTGACCAGGTGCTTCGGCTCCTTCAGTGCCCTGGTGATGGACCGGGTGCTTCGGCTCCTTCAGTGCCCTGGTGATGGACCGGGTGCTTCAGCTCCTTCAGTGCCCTGGTGATGGACCAGGTGCTTCGGCTCCTTCAGTGCCCTGGTGATGGACCAGGTGCTTCGGCTCCTTCAGTGCTCTGGTGATGGACCGCGTGCTTCGGCTCCTTCAGTGCCCTGGTGATGGACCAGGTGCTTCGGCTCCTTCAGTGCTCTGGTGATGGACCGCGTGCTTCAGCTCCTTCAGTTCGCTCTTTGGTAGTGCCCTGATTATAGGAGCTTGTTCCATGGATGGAGTAGAAGTTGGGTTGGAAAGGTGTTTTTGTTTGTGGGATTGGTTTAGGGTTTGAGGGGGACCTGCCTAGTGTGGGCCGGTTGGCCTGCTGCAGTGTTACTTTCTTCTGTAATCATATGAGAGAGGGGTTAGATTTGAGCGGGACTTGGAGGGTTGTGAAGGTTGCTTGGGTGCCGCTGGGGATGGGATGGGCAAATATTTTTGTTGGTGGGTTGGTTTTGACATGAACCTGCCTAGTATGGGCCAGTAGGCCTGTTGCAGTGTTCCTCCTTTCTTATGTTCTTATTTGGGTATGACCTACTTCCACTGGGGAACTCCGCCTACCAGTGACAATGCCTTCGTCTCCTACCCGTCCCTTTCAGCTGTCGCCTATTTAATTAAGGAGAAGCCTCATTGCCTGATCTTCATATTCTCCAGACCTATGGTGCTGAATACACCAACTCCAAGTCCGAGGAACTGATTACCTCATCTTTTGTATATAGTTCTACTCTTCATATTATGTCCTAGAATTTTGTATTGATAAAGCCACTGGATGGCGAAACGTTTACTATAAAGATACCCAGATGTTGCACATGTGTCTTAATTTCACATTGTCGGTATTATATGCCATTCTTGTATAATGTGATCCTTTATTGACAACGTTTCGCCCACGCAGTGGGCTTTATCGAGTAACAGACAGATCTGTATCTTGTATAACAACAAAGAAGCCTCATTGTGTACACATGGAGTCAGCAGATGGTTACAGACAGCGAATGAGTAGTCATTCTCTATGGTAGGACTACAGTACAGGTATTTAAGATTGTTATTGTCTCAATTTTTTGTAAGTCAAATCAGGGCAGGATATATATTAGTTATTACTGCCACCTTTTGTTGAGCTTGAAGCAATTTCGAGGGACAGAGTCTAGAGACCCGAGATTTTCCAAGGACGAGTTACTTCATTGAGCTCCATTTATTATATCAAGGGAACTGTTGTAGGACAACTCTTGATTAGTTAGTGGGAAGAGTAGATGGTCAAGGGACCAACATTCTACTTACAGGTTGATGGTAGCAGGGATTGAAACCTCCGTTTTCTTTATCTGTCACATTTTCCCACATAGTTGAGGTTTATTTTGTAAACATTGAAGATTATCAGTTTTAGTTGACAACCGGAAGTAATTTGTGAATAACAGGTAAAAATCTTGAATCTTTTATTGCTGCTAATATTCAAGAAAGAAAGGAGAAAGAGAGAGAAAAAAGGAGAGAGAGAGAATTGAGAGAGAATAAAAAGGAAAGAAAGAATTGAGAGAAAAAACAGGAGAGAGAGAAGAAAAAAGGGAGAGATAGAGAAGAGAAAAAGGTGAAGATATCACTTCTTACATTATAAGGTTCCAAAATACCGCTGCCTTCTGTGAATGGCCCACTGATACTTGGGCCACTAGGTTAGGTATGCTATTCACAGGATGAGCTTTAAATACATAAGCCACTTTATCCCAAGATACAATCTGGGACTATAATTGATTAAAAAAGGCTATACTTAAAGGATACCAGAAAACTTCGAATTCTTTTTGGAAAGATTTCAAGTATACTTCTTTGAAGACTGGACAGAACCTTCAGCAATTTTAAATGACACTTTTTCGACTTTTCGGCTTCTGGATAGAAAGCGCCGGAATTGATCACGATTATGAATCTCTTAGAGATTTCATAGTGGCTGACCAATTTCTGTCCGCTCTCCCACACCAAATTCTAACTTTCGTTAGAGAACGACAATTAATGAAAGCTGATAAGGTTGCTGAAGCTGCAGACATATGTGCAGAGGCTCATAACTCTTATAAAGATCTGAAGGGATCGAACCCAAAGATCAAGGGGTCACCAGAACAAAAAAAGAAGCCTAATGTAGAAAAAAAATCAACTTGCCTTTACTCCTACCTGTCACCTGTGGGGAATTAAAGGACATAAACGCCCAGATTGTCCAAAGAAAATACAAAAAAATGGCAATGTTTTGTTGAATGTAATAACATGGCACCTTTTTGTTCACGAACCGTTAATGGAATTAATGTTTCTACCATACTTGGGAACACAGGTTGTACGTGCATAGTTGTCTCAGACAAATTATTACTTAATTTTAAGTCTACTAATTCCTCTCATATCCTTTCAGATTACTTAGGCCGTATTGATAAATTCCCCTCGATACGCTGTTACCTAAGGTCTAAATGGTTCACTGGATGGACCGATGCTGTCGTAGCCTCTATCACTTCATGTACAGTGCTCAATGGTAACTTAAAAGGTGCCATTCTCCCATCAGAGGTTGACTTTAGATCACAATCAGATGACAAAAGTTTTCCAGCTCCTCTGCCTTCAACTCATGAAACACCCCTAGGTAATTCTATGCCAGAAACTATTTTTAATGAGATTAACCCTCATTCGAAGGTGGAAACAGATGATTCTGACCGCAAAAATGATGTAGGATCAACTGACCTCTTATCAGATAAGGGTGAGTAGTATATCTCAACCTGCTCTGTGAATGTCTTGACTCGGGCTCAGGCAGAAGCCAAGACATCTTTTCAAGGGCATCCTTTAATTTTTCCTGATTTCCAACCCTTGAAAATTTCGAAGGATGACTTAATTTGCAAAAAACATTGTGATTCACTTCAAAACTGCAATTAGTTAGCCTTAAGCAGTAAGGTAATCCTTAGGAAAAACAACTCTCATAAATTTAAATATCTGAACAACATTTTATATAAATCTGTTTTAAATAAAGAGTCAAATGAGGTAAACTACTCGGTTCTACTGGTTCCAAGTCAATGTCGGAAAACAGTCCTCAAACTGACCCATCATCTTCCTGTGGCTGGGGATTTTTCACACCGAAAAACTTTGAACAAAATTAAATAATCATATTTTAGGCCGGGAATGTCTTCTGATGTTACAGAGTATTGTAGATCATGCAAAGTGTGCCAACTGCCATCATCCCGAGGTACCCAAAGGATACCACTGGTAAAAATGCCTATCTTCATGGTGCCATTTGAAAGTGTGGCAATAGACATTGTTGGCCCCCTGTCCCCTCGTTCATCAGGACACAGGTACATTTTAACACTTGTTGATTACGCATCTAGTTTCCCTGAAGCTGTACCTTTAAAAAGCATTGCAGTAGTCGAGGTAGTTGAAGCTCATTGATTATCTTTTCCAGAGCTGGCATCCCCAGAGAATTTTTTTCGGACATGGGGAGCTCAGTTCACCTCGGACCTTATGTAACATCTGTATCAACTTCTAGGGGTTAAACCTCTCTTTGCAACACCACATCATCCCAGCTGTAATGGGAGGATTGAACACCAACATTCTATTCTTAAGTCCATTTTGAAGAAACTTTGCTCCCTTAAACTCAAGGAGTGGCACCGTTATTTACCCTCTGTTTGTTCGCCATGAGGGAAGTTCCCAATGACTTTTTTGGGTTTACACCATCAAACTTCTGTATGGTAGGCAGGCCAGAGGTCCTGTAACCATCCTTCATGACTTATTGACCAATGAGGAAGGAAGTGCTGAAGTTTAGTCTTATTATCAGTTTCTCCCTGATTTAAGATCTAAACTCGAGGAGACCTCTGACATAGTTACTGAAAACCTTACTTTATCTATGGATCAATATAAAACTTATTTTTATATTTAAAGTCAGAGAAGTTTTAACGTAGGGGATGAAGTTCTTGTATTACTCCCTGTCAAGTCAAACACATTATTAGTTGCTATGAAAGGTCCATATAAAGTCTTAAAAATTTGTGGGAAAGTTGACAACCTCATAGATGTGAAGGGGAAACCGAAGCCGAATCATATAAATATTCAAAAGAAATATTTTAGACGAAATACTGTAAATTGTCTAAATAACTTTGATATTGTTTTTCCTCACCAACAGGATGTTGTAGATGACTATAATGTCTGCATAGTAGACTCTTCCAACTTGGAAGATGACAGTGACCTGAATGATATATGGAACACCCTACGACCACTGATAATAAGAAGAGGAAAGATCTGATGCAATATTTCAAAAAAATTTCAGATGTTTTTTACAGATACTCCAGGTGTCACCTCCACAGTGGTCCATAACATTTATTTGACCACTGATAGTCCTATAAAAAGGAAACTGTATCCAGTTCCGGTACATCTTAGGGAGGCATTTGACCGGGAGGTAGACATGTTATTAGAATTAGAACTAATAGAACCTTCATTAACGGGATTTTGCTCACCTGCAATAATGATTAAAAAATCAAATAATTCATATAGACCTGCCATTGATTTAGAAATCTCAATGGTTGGCATACTGAGCCTATGCTATCAGTGGGTGGGATGCTGAGCCTATGCTATCAGTGGGTGGGATGCTGAGCCTATGCTATCAGTGGGTGGGATGCTGAGCCTATGCTATCAGTGAGAGGGATGCTGATCCTATGCTATCAGTGGGTGGGATGCTGAGCTTATGCTATCAGTGGGTGGGATGCTGATCCTATGCTATCAGTGGGTGGGATGCTGAGCTTATGCTATCAGTGGGTGGGATGCTGAGCTTATGCTATCAGTGAGAGGGATGCTGATCCTATGCTATCAGTGGGTGGGATGCTGAGCTTATGCTATCAGTGGGTGGGATGCTGATCCTATGCTATCAGTAAGTGGGACGCTGCGCCTATGCTATCAGTGGGTGGGATGCTGAGCTTATGCTATCAGTGGGTGGGATGCTGATCCTATGCTATCAGTGGGTGGGATGCTGAGCCTATGCTATCAGTGGGTGGGATGCTGAGCCTATGCTATCAGTGGGTGGGATGCTGAGCCTATGCTATCAGTGGTTGGGATGCTGATCCTATGCTATCAGTGGGTGGGATGCTGAGCTTATGTTATCAGTGGGTGGGATGCTGATCCTATGCTATCAGTGGGTGGGATGCCGAGCTTATGCTATCAGTGGGTGGGATGCTGATCCTATGCTATCAGTGGGTGGGATGCTGAGCCTATGCTATCAGTGGGTGGGATGCTGAGCCTATGCTATCAGTGGGTGGAATGCTGAGCCTATGCTATCAGTGGGTGGGATGCTGAGCCTATGCTATCAGTGGGTGGAATGCTGATCCTATACTATCATTGGGTGGGATGCTGAGCCTATGCTATCAGTGGGTGGGATGCTGATCCTATGCTATCAGTGTGTGGGATGCTGAGCCTATGCTATCAGTGGGTGATATGCTGAGCCTATGCTATCAGTGGGTGGAATGCTGATCCTATGCTATCATTGGGTGGGATGCTGAGCCTATGATATCAGTGGGTGGGATGCTGATCATATTCTATCATTGGGTGGGATGCTGAGCCTATGCTTTCAGTGGGTGGGATGCTGATCCTATGTTATCAGTGGGTGGGATGCTGAGCCTATGCTATCAGTGGGTGGGATGCTGATCATATGCTATCAATGGGTGGTGGGTGGGATGCTAAGCCTATGCTATTAGTGGGTGGGATGCTGATCCTATGCTATCATTTGGTGGGATTCTGAACCTATGCTATCAGTGGGTTGGATGCTGATCCTATGCTATCAGTGGGTGGGATGCTGATCCTATGCTATCAGTGGGTGGGATGCTGAGCTTATGCTATCAGTGGGTGGGATGCTGAGCCTATGCTATCAGTGGGTGGGATGTTGATCCTATGCTATCAGTGGGTGGGATGCTGATCCTATGCTATCAGTGGGTGGGATGCTGAGCATATGCTATTAGTGGGTTGGATGCTGATCCTATGCTATCAATGGGTGGGATGCTGATCCTATGCTATCATTGGGTGGGATGCTGAGCCTATGCTATTAGTGGGTGGGATGCTGATCCTATGCTATCATTGGGGGGGATGATGATCCTATGCTATCATTGGGGGGGATGATGATCCTATGCTATCAGTGGGTGGGATGCTGATCCTATGCTATCAGTGGGTGGAGTGGTGATCCTATGCTATCAGTGGGTGGGATGCTGAGCCTATGCTATCAGTGGGAGGATGTTGATTCTATGCTATCAGTGGGTGGGATACTGATCCTATGCTATCAGTGGGTGGGATGCTGAGCCTATGCTATCAGTGGGTGGGATTCTGATCCTATGCTATCAGTGGGTGGGATGCTGAGCCTATGCTATCAGTGGGTGGGATGCTGAGCCTTTGGCTATTATTGATATTGACCTCCATAAATTGTTCAACTTTCTTTTCAGAAATTGACATGACTCAAGCTTACCACCTTGTACATTCTTCTTCCAAGCAATATTCTGATTTTCCAACACACAGGATTGATGCAGTATATAACTAAGCTTTTTGTCCTGGTGACAGCATGTTAGACAGCATGTAAGACTGACGAGGATAGTCCTAAGTGATATGTCTAACGTTTCAGTCTACTTCGACAACATTTATGTAATGACTCCCACTTTGGAAGAACATATCCAGACATTAACATCAGTCTTGCTTAGACTTCGATCACATGGCCTTACTGCCGCCAAACAAAGGAAAGGCCTACCTATCTCAGCCCACACCACACTTACCCTGCTTCATTCTGGCAGTTGAGCTCACACAGTCAGCAAGGTTTACTCCGTCACTCTCTCCCGAGCATGGCCCTCTTGGCCTGTGCACTTAAACACACTGCCTGTGTACAAAGAACCCAAATAATGTAACATAGCCTCCGAAGAGTATCATTCATTCATGAAACCAGATCAACACATAATCTTCGACGATAGTCCCCCTTCCACTCGTAACCGACTCACAATCAGCTACACACCATTCTAGCAGCCGTCCCAACGTTATAACACCACCAGCGTTTCATGGTGGTTCTCTACTGGCGTCTCAACTGCTTCACAAGTGTTGTGGTGGTCAGGGGATCCCAGTACCTCTGTTCGTCAGAATCTCTACTCGTGTTGGGGATCACTGTCTACTCAGTGTGTAAACAGTCATGTCCACCTGTGACCCCTCCCCCATCGTCATCAACAACGGCTCATCATTCCAAACCACAATTCAGAGCTTCGTGCCCAGAACATCGGCACGGCACTATTCCCCACTACGTATTGTGTACATATTAGTTTTGAGTCACTAATTATTTATATTAATTTTTTCATTTATTTGCTTCACGTAGGATTAATTTCATGTTTAAGTGTTTTACATTCGTTACTAGTTTTACATATTATTAATACAATTGTTTATCTTATTATGTTATCATTGATTTTTCTATCTTTTCATTACCATAAGGAGGAACCAGCCTTATCAAATACTCTTTGAGAGTTTGATTGAACTGCATAACCTTCACAATGACAAAGTTGATCCCATGTATCAGAAATCTTCCCTATGAGGATAGACTGAGGCCCTGAATCTGCACTCTCTAGAAAGGCGTAGAATTAGGGAGGATATGATTGAGGTGTATAAATGAAAAACAGGAATAAATAAAGGGAATGTAAATAGCGTGCTAAAAATATCTAGCCAAGACAGCAATAGTTTAAAGCTGGAAAAATTCAGATTCATTATGGATATAGGAAAGCGCTGGTTTGATAATAGAGTTGTGGATGAGTGGAACAAACTCCCGAGTACCGTCATAGAAGCTAACACGTTGTGTAGTTTTAAAATTAGATTGAATAAATACATGAGTGAGTGTGGGTGGGTGTGAGTTGGACCTGACTAGCTTGTGCTACTAGGAATGATGATGTGCTCCTTACTCCTTAAGTGGATGCGACCTGACCTGATTAGGTGGGTAATTGGTTCAAGCCTGGAGGTGACTTGGACCTGCCTCGCATGGGACAATAGGACTGCTGCAGTGTTCCTTTTTTCTTATGTTCTTATAACAACCGCAATTTAATTTCGCCTAATCCATCTAAATATATTTTAGGTAAGTTTAGAATTAAAAAATAAACAAAATTAAATATCTTTTTTTCGTTAGGTTCAGAAAGATTTTTGCCAATTTACTGCATCCACACATTTTCCTTTGCGTTATTCGCCAATATATGTATATATATATATATATATATATATATATATATATATATATATATATATATATATATATATATATATATCTGGCACCTCTGCCAGAGAGAGGATGTGGGCATCCTGCTCTGGGGTTTTGGCACAATATCGTCCAATCAAGAACTGCTACCAGGATTATCATCAACAGGCTGGTGTGTGAATATCTGCAGCTGGTGTTGGAAAGTGCTACAAGACTCTACATCTCCTCTCCCACTTTAGAACCAAGAAAAGTGTTGTGCATGTGAAGTCAGTGAGGGAACATAACGGTCACCTATAGGTGGGTGAGGGAAGGCCTAAAGGGGGAGAAGGAGGCAGAGGGTGAGGGGTAAAACTATTTCCCCCCTTCCCCTTCCCCAAACAGGCGCGCGTGTGCTCATGCTATGATAATGGAGTGTTTGTTCACCTCGTGTATAGTGTGTATAGTGTATATAGTGTATATAGTGTATATTGCATAGCATGTGTTTAGCATGCGCACGGTATGCGCATAGCATGTGTGGTATATAGCGGTGTGTCGGTCATATAGTGTTGTTATAGTGACGCGTCCGGCCGGCCTACCTTATCACACATCCCCCATTCCTCCCTCTCTCCCCACTGCCCACCTCAAGGACGGGAGACCCTCTGCTCAACCACCACCACCATGAACCACATTCGGTATGTGTCATGTGCCATTTTCCCTACGGCCCCCCGGGCTTACCACACAGTTTGAGGTATGGCAGATGATGCAGCCAGCCAGCCACAAAGCCAGGGAAATGGTGCACCCAACAATGAAAGAAGAGGCACATGTCAGGTGTGTGGAGAGTTTCGAGCACGCAACAGAGATGGCCTTATTCGTGCACACAATGGGTGTGCAGGATCACATAGGCCTCCAGCAGAGAGCAACCCACAGCCTCCACAGGCAGATGTCAATCCCAATGGCAACCTCCTCTCTTGCGAAAACCTTCTGGCATTCAAATCCACTGCTAGCAGTACCCTATCCCACATTCCTAAAGCAGCGCGCCCATATGCAGCAGGGAAATTCACAGACCTTCTTAAGCAGGTGAATGGAGGCTCCACCAATTTAGAAGCCCGAGGCACCATTAAAGCATGGCGCAACCTGCTCCTGTTTGGCAATGTCTGTCTTGCAGTTCCTGAAAGACGAGGCAAACTGCTAACCACTTCAGTCATCAAGGCAGTGCGCAACTACCCAAGAACAGATAATTGTGTCCCTCTGCCCCACCATCGCAGGAATCACAGAGGTAGACCCAAGAAAAACTCCACTGAAAACGAGAAAATTTGCGCACAGGTTAGCAAAAAAATCGAAGGCAACACAGTGGGAGCAATCAGAATAATTACAAGTGACGACACTGTAGCTCTCAAAGATGAGACCACAGCTCAAGCACTAAGAGACAAGCATCCGACAAGGGACACCATAGCCATCAACAACAACCCTGAAGGAGACCCCATCACTGAACAATTAATTTTGCCAGAATCAGAAGTCTATAAGGCGATAGTGTCATTTCCAGCAGGATCTGCAGGAGGTTACACTGGAATTCGACCACAACACCTCAAAGAGATGGTAAATCCAGTACTCGGAGCATCTGCATCAATTCTCCTCACCGAATTAACAACTTTTGTCAACAACTACCTGGCTGGGCGAATCCCAGAAGAAATTAAACCTTTCTTTTTTGGAGCCTCATTATGCGCTTTGAAGAAGAAGGATGGGGGAATCAGACCCATTGCTGTTGGTAACACCCTTCGCCGCCTAGTTGCCAAAGCAGCAGTAAGAAACATTCGCCTAGAAGCTGCCAGTTTACTCCAGCCACACCAACTATGCTTTGGGGTCTCTCAAGGCAGTGAAGCCGCAGCTCATGCGGCAAGGGCCTACATCAGGGACCTATCAGAAGACAAGGGCGTAGTCAAACTTGACTTTAGAAATGCCTTTAATATGGTGAAGAGAGATGTGGTCTTGCCAGCCGTTCGAGATCGGTTCCCCAGTCTCTTTCCCTTCATTTCAGCTGGCTACAGCAAACCCTCGACTCTTTTGTTTGGGGAACATGAAATTCCCTCATCTGAGGGTGTTCAACAGGGTGATCCACTCGCTCCACTTCTCTTCTGTTTGGCAGTAAGAGAACTAACTTCCAGCCTATGCAGCGAGCTCAACATCTGGTACCTGGATGATGGCACTCTGGCAGGTACTGGGGAGTCCTTGTTAGAGGACCTACAACGGGTGAAGACACAGGGAGAAGCCTTAGGACTCATCCTTAATCCCTCAAAGTGTGAAATTATCACAACAAATCAGGAAATAATCAATGCGGTGCAAACAATCCTCCCAGAAGTCACTACTATCACTCCATCCAACAGTACCCTCCTGGGAGCACCGCTGGGTCACCAGGCCATCGACACTGTCCTCAAGGACAAAGTGAATGACCTGAAAAGAATGGAGGAGAGAATAAGTGATCTTGATGCCCATGATGCCCTGTATCTCTTCACAAGGTGTCTTACTATGCCAAGATTCACTTACTTCTTGAGGTGCGCACCCTCTTTTGAAAACCCAACACTTGACGAGTATGACGCACACCTGAGATCAACCTTCAAGAAGGCACTGAATCTGTCACTAGAGGATCAGCAATGAGAGCAGGCAACCCTCCCAGTGCGACTGGGAGGTATAGGGGTGCGCAAAGCAAGGCAGGTAGCGTTACCTGCATTTCTGTCATCGTGTTTGGCCTCCTATGGATTAGTCAAGAGGATTGTCCCTGAACGTTTGAGAGGTGTGGTGGGAGCTCAAGACCCCAAGTTCATTGAAGCAGCAGTGCAGTGGGACATCCTGGCAGACTCCTCCAGTAGACCAGCTCCTCCCAAAGAGCACAAACAGTCCCACTGGGACAAACCGATCATGGAAAAAATTTCCAACACAATGCTCACCAACGCTTCAGGAAAGGACAAAGCTCGTCTCCTAGCGGTGAAGGCACCACACTCAATAGATTTCCTTCTTGCTGTTCCCAATTCCTCTCTTGGCACTCGACTCGACCCACAGGCCATTCGGATTGGTGTTGCTCTTCGCCTAGCCGCCCCCATACTCACCGAACATAGGTGTATTTGCGGCAGGGCGACGGCTGATCAATTCGGACTTCATGGTCTAGTGTGTCACACATCAGAAGGGAAGTATGCTAGACATGAGGAGGTCAATGACATCATAAAGAGAAGCCTCGCCACAGCCCGTTGCCCAGCTCAACGGGAACCCCAAGTGCAGAGGTCTGATGGAAGTCAAAAGCGTCCTGATGGAGCCACCATGCTACCCTGGAAGGATGGTAAGCAGATTGCTTGGGACTACACCTGTGCTGCCACATTGGCAGACACCTACCTGCCACACTCCTTAGCCGAAGGGGGTGGAGCTGCCAGCCACAGGGAGACCCAGAAGACCCGCAAATATGAAGACCTTCCCTCTTGCTATAACTTCATCCCAATAGGGTCGGAGACCCATGGAGCATGGGGCAAGTGTGCTCTAAAGTTTCTCAAGGAGCTGGGTGGAAAACTCATCATAGAAACCAAGGACCACAGGGCGACCAGCTTCCTCTTTCAGAGACTCAGTGTTGCGATCCAGAGGGGAAATGCCTGCAGTATTCTGGGCATGCGGCCCACTGCCGGGGAGTTGGACGAAGTATTTGACATGTAGCTCTGAGTTGTTATCTATGTTGTTTTACTCCCCATTGTATTTTGTCTTGAAATAAAGTTTGTAAAAAAAAGTTGGGGTGGTAGGGGAAGTGGAATATTCAAATGGCTTCAGAAAGAAATCTAAATATTCTTCCTTGAAGTCTTTTTATCCACTTCTCCGAGGCAATGGGTCCCACAATTGACACCAGAGGTGGACCCCTCCTTTTAAAAATATATATATATATATATATATATATATATATATATATATATATATATATATATATATATATATATATATATATATATTATATAATGTGTGTGTAGTTCATTTTTATGTTTTTATCCATAACATTTTTTTCAATTGATTAGCGCCAAATCATTATATAAACATTCCTCTTTGTTTGCTTCATAAGAATGTAATCAGTAAACATGTAATGAGTAAACATTCCTCCACTCTTCTCGAGAGATATGACTGACATGTTGAGTTATGTTTCTTCTCTGTGTAAACTGCTGAATCTACATGTTATTTACACAATATGTTAGGGATGTAAAAGTTAGGTCCTGTTCCTCAGTAACTTATTAGAGGCTGTTGGTACCTGACCGTTAACTTGACAGCTGCTGTGAAGACTTCTTGGTCACAAGTGTTACATATTAGCAGTTTCTTGACTGTTTTTCTTCAGTGTGGCATCTGCTGTGAAGTATTTTAGGTCACTGACTTATCACCTGCTGAGAAGTCATCGTTGGGTAACGTTATCACCTGCTGAGAAGTGATCGTTGGGTAACGTTATCATCTGCTGAGAAGTCATCGTTGAGTAACGTTATCACCTGCTGAGAAGTGATCGTTGGGTAACGTTATCACCTGCTGAGAAGTGATCGTTGAGTAACGTTATCAACTGCTGAGAAGTGATCGTTGGGTAACGTTATCACCTGCTGAGAAGTGATCGTTGAGTAACGTTATCACCTGCTGAGAAGTGATCGTTGGGTAACGTTATCACCTGCTGAGAAGTGATCGTTGGGTAACGTTATCACCTGCTGAGAAGTGATCGTTGAGTAACGTTATCACCTGCTGAGAAGTGATCGTTGGGTAACGTTATCACCTGCTGAGAAGTGATCGTTGGGTAACGTTATCACCTGCTGAGAAGTGATCGTTGGGTAACGTTATCACCTGCTGAGAAGTGATCGTTGAGTAACGTTATCACCTGCTGCGAAGTGATCGTTGGGTAACGTTATCACCTGCTGAGAAGTGATCGTTGGGTAACGTTATCACCTGCTGAGAAGTGATCGTTGGGTAACGTTATCACCTGCTGAGAAGTGATCGTTGGGTAACGTTATCACCTGCTGAGAAGTGATCGTTGGGTAACGTTATCACCTGCTGAGAAGTGATCGTTGGGTAACGTTATCACCTGTTGAGAAGTGATCTTTGGGTAACGTTATCACCTGCTGAGAAGTGATCGTTGGGTAACGTTATCACCTGCTGAGAAGTGATCGTTGAGTAACGTTATCACCTGCTGAGAAGTGATCGTTGGGTAACGTTATCACCTGCTGAGAAGTGATCGTTGGGTAACGTTATCACCTGCTGAGAAGTGATCGTTGGGTAACGTTATCATCTGCGTTGAACAGATCGTGGTCACAAGCTTATCACCTGTGTGAAGATTGTATGGTGGTGAACGTTTGCCATCAAACGATGATGATATTCAAGGAACTCTCACTATCGTCTCTTAATCTGAGGCCTCTGGTAATAGGTCTTCAGATCATGGGTCTTTTCGTCTTTACATGGCCTAGGTCCCACAGCCGCAACGTCCCAGAGTTCAGTCTTTTACTTAGTCTGTGGACCATCTTCACTAAAGTGGTCGTGATTCTAGGGGTGGCTGCAGAGGTTATCGTCCGTATTCCCTTAATTCCTCGCGAAAGCATTGGAGACATAAGTCACGTAATATCACTATATATATCCAACATTTCAATAATTATTTCCGTCATTCTCCCACCAATATACAGTAAATCCCTAGTAACTGTATTTGATCTTCTAAATCTAATTTTTGATGACGCCTTGGAGACAGGACAATGCTACAAAAATGAGCTATGGAATCTTGACAAATTAAAAATCTCCACTCTAATATTTTATCCAACACTAGCGATCTGTGTGTTTTGTAAAATGTATGGAAGTTATATGTCACCTAGCATGTTTTTGTGTGGGATGCTGGCGATGACTATAAGTTTTGTGGCTACTATGATTTTTTATATTCTCTTCGAAACTATATTTAGTATTCTTAGCGGCCACCTCGTCAAGACTACGATGGAGATCTCACGAAGAGTGTCTCACCTCACCACAACACCATCATACCTTTCCCAGGATATACATCATTCACTGGAAATAAATGAAGTCATCAACTCTGTGGTTTTGCTGCTGCTGCGCTTGGAAAACAATATCAGAAAGGTAGGGCCTAAATACATTATACATTTCGATTTTGCTACAAAAGCTGCTAGTTTTTCTTTTACACCACCAGCTGTCTATGGCTTGACTTGAAAATTTCAAAACGGTAGACAGCAACCACCCAGGGAGGTACTACCGTCCTGCCAGGTGACTGTGAAACAGAAACCTGAAACTGTTTTACATGATGGTAGGATTGCTGGTGTCTTTTTTCTGTCTCATAAACACGCTGGATAACAGGTATATCTAGCTACTTCTACTTACACTTTAGGTCACACTACACAGGCATGCACATGCATATATATACATACACACATCTAGGTTTTTCTTCTTTTTCTTAATAGCTCTTGTTCTTTTTATTTTCTCTATTGTCCATGGGGAAGTGGAAAAGAATCTTTCCTCCGTAAGCCGTGCGTGTCGTATGAGGCGACTAAAATGCCGGGAGCAATAGGCTAGTAACCCCTTCTCCTGTACACATTTACTAAAAAAGAGAAGAAGAAAAACTTTATAAAACTGGGTTGTTTGAATGTGCGTGGATGTAGTGCGAATGATATGAATGAAAAGAAGTTGGATGTCCTAGCCCTAAGCGAAACAAAGCTGAAATGGTTAGGCGAGTTTCAGTGGGGAGAAATAAATGACATTAAGTCAGGAGTATCTGAGAGAGTTAGAGCTAATGAAGGGGTAGCAATAATGTTGAAGGATCAGTTATGGAAGGAGAAGAGGGAATATAAATGTGTAAATTCAAGGATTATGTGGATTAAAATAAGGGTCAGATGCGAAAAGTGGGTCATAATAAGCGTGTATGCACCTGGAGAAGAGAGGAGTGTAGAGGAAAGAGAGAGATTTTGGGAGATGTTAAGCGAATGTATAGGAACTTTTGAACCAAGTGAGAGAGTAATTGTGGTAGGGGACCTAAATGCTAAAGTAGGGTAAACATGTAGAGAGGGTGTGGTAGGTAAGTTTGGGGTGCCAGGTGTAAATGATAATGGGAGCCCTTTGATTGAACTTTGTATAGAAAGGGGTTTAGTTATAGGTAATACATATTTTAAGAAAAAGAGGATAAATAAGTATACAAGATATGATGTAGGGCATAATGACAGTAGTTTGTTGGACTATGTATTGGTAGATAAAAGACCGTTGAGTAGACTTCAGGATGTACATGGTTATAGAGGGGCCACAGATATATCAGATAACTTTTTAGTAATAGCTACAGTGGGAGTAAAAGGTAGATGGGATACAAGGAAAATAGAAGCAGTAAGTAAGAGAGAGGTGAAGGTTTATAAACTAAAAGAGGAGGCAGTTAGGGTAAGATATAAACAACTATTGGAGGATAGATGGGCTAGTGAGAGTGTAGGCAATGGGGTCGAAGATGTATGGGGTAGATTTAAAAATGTAGTGTTAGAGTGTTCAGCAGAAGTTTGTGGTTACAGGCGAGTGGGTGCGGGAGGGAAGAAGAGCGATTGGTGGAATGATGATGTAAAGAGAGTATTAAGGGAGAAAAAGTTAGCATATGAGAGGTTTTTACAAAGTAGAAGTGATGCAAGGAGGGAAGAGTATATGGAGAGAAAAAGAGAGGTTAAGAGAGTGGTGAAGCAATGTAAAAACAGAGCAAATGAGAGAGTGGGTGAGATGTTATCAACAAATTTTGTTGAAAAAAAGAAAAAGTTTTGGAGTGAGATTAATAAGTTGAGGAAGCCTAGGGAACAAATGGATTTGACAGTTAAAAATAGGAGAGGAGAGTTATTAAATGGAGAGTTAGAGGTATCGGGAAGATGGAGGGAATATTTTGAGGAGTTGTTAAATGTTGATGAAGATAGGGAAGCTGTGATTTCGTGTATAGGGCAAGGATGAATAACATCTTGTAGGAGTGTGGAAGAGCCAGTTGTGAGTGTGGGGGAAGTTCGTGAGGCAGTGGGTAGAATAAAAGGGGGTAAGGCAGCTGGGATTGATGGAATAAAGATAGAAATGTTAAAAGCAGGTGGGGATATAGTTTTAGAGTGGTTAGTGCTATTATTTAATAAATGTATGGAAGAGGGTAAGGTACCTAGGGATTGACAGAGAGCGTGTATTGTTCCTTTGTATAAAGGCAAAGGGGACAAAAGAGAGTGCAAAAATTATAGGGGAATAAGTCTGTTGAGTGTACCTGGTAAAGTTTATGGTAGAGTTATTATTGAAAGAATTAAGAGTAAGACAGAAAGCAGGATAGCAGATGAACAAGGGGGCTTTAGGAAAGGTAGGGAGTGTGTAGACCAAGTGTTTACAGTGAAACATATAGGTGAACAGTATTTGGATAAGGGTAAAGAGGTTTTTGTGGCTTTTATGGATTTGGAAAAAGCGTATGATAGGGTGGATAGGGGGGCAATGTGGCAGATGTTGCAGGTGTATGGAATAGGAGGTAGGTTACTGAAAGCAGTGAAGAGTTTTTATGAGGATAGTGAGGCTCAAGTTAGAGTGTGTAGGTGGGAGGGGGACTATTTCCCAGTAAAAGTGGGCCTTAGACAAGGATGTGTGATGTCACCGTGGTTGTTCAATATATTTATAGATGGGGTTGTAAGTGAAGTGAATGCGAGGGTCTTGGCAAGAGGTGTGGGGTTAAAAGATAAAGAATCAAATACAAAGAGGGAGTTGTCACAGTTGCTTTTTGCTGATGACACTGTGCTTTTGGGAGATTCTGAAGAGAAGTTGCAGAGGTTGGTGGATGAATTTGGTAGGGTGTGTAAAATAAGAAAATTGAAAGTGAATATAGGAAAGAGTAAGGTGATGAGGATAACAAAAAGATTAGGTGACGAAAGATTGGATATCAGATTGGAGGGAGAGAGTATGGAGGAGGTGAATGTATTCAGATATTTGGGAATGGACAAGTCAGCAGATGGGTCTATGAAGGATGAGGTGAATCATAGAATTGATGAGGGAAAAAGGGTGAGTGGAGCACTTCGGAGTCTGTGGAGACAAAGAACTTTGTCCATGGAAGTAAAGAAGGGAATGTATGAGAGTATAGTTATACCAACACTCTTATATGGGTGTGAAGCATGGATGATGAATGTTGCAACGAGGAGAAGGCTGGAGGCAGTGGAGATGTCATGTCTGAGGTCAATGTGTGGTGTGAATATAATGCAGAGAATTCGGAGTTTGGAAATTAGGAGGAGGTGCGGGATTACCAAAACTATTATCCAGAGAGCTGAGGAGGGGTTGTTGAGGTGGTTCGGACATGTAGAGAGAAAGAAACGAGACAGAATGACTTTGAGAGTGTATTAATCTGTAGTAGAGGGAAGGCAGGGTAGGGGTCGGCCTAGAAAAGGTTGGAGAGAGGGGGTAAAGGAAGTTTTGTGTGCGAGGGGCTTGGACTTCCAGCAAGCATGTGTGAGCGTATTTGATAGGAGTGAATGGAGACAAATGGTTTTTAATACTTGACGTGCTGTTGGAGTGTGAGCAAAGTAACATTTATGAAGGGATTCAGGGAAACTGGCAGGCCGGACTTGAGTCCTGGAGATGGGAAGTACAGTGTCTGCACTCTGAAGGAGGGGTGTTAATGTTGCAGTTTTATAACTGTAGTGTAAAGCACCCCTCTGGCAAGATAGTGATGGAGTGAATGATGATGAAAGTTTTTCTTTTTCGGGCCACCCTGCCTTGGTGGGAATCGGCCGATGAGTTAAAATATATATATACACTTACAATTATGTAAGTGTATTTTTGTAGGTGCTTTTGTAAGTGTATTTTTGGGGCTCTGAAATGGATTAATCTAATTTTCATTATTTCTTATGGGAAAAAATTCCTTCGGTATCGGCACTTGAATAGCCGTCTGGAACGAATTAACCTCGTAAGTAGAGGTTCCACTGTATGTATATAAGGCAAAAGAAAATTTGTGCACGCAATAATTTTTGCAAAAATCCTTCTGAACCCAACGAAAAAAAATATTTTATTGTGATTGTTTATTATTAAATTATTGAAAACTTATCTAAAATATATTTAGTTGGATTAGGCTAAATTAAATTGCGCTTGTTATACCTTATAAGGTTAGGTGAGTTTTCTAAGGTTCTTTTGGTACAAAATTAATATTAACAATAATAATAATAATTTTTATTGTGACATGATACAAAGATGTACATAGTTCTGGATATAAATGGGGTGTATATGCCAAAAGCCACTAATATGCAGAGCATTGTGGGCATTCCTAAAATTAATTAACAATAGACTAAATAGTAAAAATTATAGTAGACAATTTACAAAATAAGTATAATTGTGTATTTAAGTAGTGAAATTTGAACTTAAGTTGAACATAATAACTTATTATTTGTAGTAATGCAATTTATTAAATCAGATCAAACAAATTAAAACAATTGTATTGCAATAACAGTTTATATGGTCATTAGATGAGTTACAAAGAGTACAATTGAATGGATTATTTTATTTGTTAATGCTCTAGAAACAAAGTTAGCTAAGTATGCATTATTTATAACAGGTTTATACATTTAGGTGATTAATTAACTTTGTAGGTAATGTTAAATATTGTGTATTTAGTTGTGGGTGAGTAGGTGGTTTTTCAGCAGAGTTTTGAATTGAGGTACAGACAGGGTTTCATTGGCAATCACAGGTAATGAATTCCAAATTTTTGGGCCTTTAATGTGCATTGAGTTTTTACATAGTGTTAGATGGACACGGAGAACATGGAAGAGTGATCTGTGTCTTGTGTTATGGTCATGTGTCCTGTTAAGGTTGGTAAGGAGAAGTTTGAGTGGTGGGTTAATATTTGAGTTTAGTGTTCTATGTATGTAATATGCACAGTAAAAAGTATGGATGTCTTGTATGGTGAGTAAGTTTAGATTTTTTAATATTGGTGGAGTATGTTGTCTGGAGTGTGAATTTGTTATCATTCTAACTGCAGCCTTTTGTTGTGTTATTAATGGTCTGAGATGAGTTATTGCTGTAGAGCCCCATGCGCAGATTCCATAGGTGAGGTAGGGATAAATGAGTGAGTGATATAGGGTAAGGAGAGCTGGTTGTGGAACATAGTACCGTATCTTGGATAGTATTCCTACTGTTTTGGAGACTTTCTTGCAAATTTGTTGTATATGTGTCTGAAATTTGAGGCCACTGTCATGATGGATTCCTAAGAGTTTTGTGACAAGGGACCCGTTTATTCATATGTTAAGTGGTACATTTGTAGCTCTGTTTCCAAACTGAATGAAATAGGTTTTATCAATATTGAGAGTAAGCTTGTTAGTCATCATCCAGGTAGATATTTTCTGCACTTCAGCATTTACAGTGTTGGCTAGTATGTCTGGGCTTGGGTGAGAGAAGACGTATGTAGTGCCATCTGTAAATAGTATGGGTTTGAGAAGTTGAGATGCATTTGGTAGGTCGTTTATGTAAATGAGAAAGAGAAGTGGGCCAAGAACACTTTCCTGTGGGACACCAACTGTAATAGTTTGCGTGGAAGAGCTAGCTCCATTTGTGTACACATATTGACTTCTGTTGCTAAGGTATGATTTGAGGGAGTTGAGGGAGTGCCCTTTTATACTATAGTGTGATAATGTAACGTGTAACAGATCATGGTCAACTGTATCCAAAGCTTTACATAAATCAATGAAGATTCCCAATGGGATTACTTTTTTCTCGAGAGCGGTGTATATTATTTCTAGCATGTGTATAATAGCATCATTTGTGTTTTAATTAGGCCTGAATCCAAACTGACAGTGGTTGAGTACGTTGTGGGAGATGAGGTAGGAATAGATCTACTTATGAATTAATTTTTCAAAGATTTTGGAGAGAAGGGGTAAGTTAGATATTGGCCTATAGTTATTCAGGTCTGTTTGATCTCCTCCTTTATGTATGGGGGTAACCCTCGCTATTTTGAGTATTGATGGGAAGGTGGAGGATTTGATGGATTTGTTAAAGAGTGTTGAAATAATTGGTGACAGAACTTGAGAAGCGTTTTTGTATATAAAAGGTGGTAAGTTATTTAAATCTCCTGCCTTGTTTTTTAATGTGTTGATTACAAGTGAGACTTCTGTTGGGTTGGTCGGCGCTAAGAATAGTGTATTCGGGTAGGTGCCAGTGAGGTAGTCGTTAGGTGGAGTGTTTGAACTTGGGATTTTGCTTGCCAGCTTTTTTCCTATGGTGGAGAAGTATTCATTTAGTCTGTTTGTTATTTCAGTCGATGGGAGTAGGGGTTCATCTGGTTTTGTTATTTTGATTGTTCTGTTAGTGGATATCTTTTTAGTTCCTAGAATTTCAGATAGGGTTTTCCAGGTCTTTTTTATATCACCTTCATAGACCCCTCTGCTGACACGTCCACTTCTAAATATCTGAATACATTCACATCCTCAATACTTTCTCCCTCCCATCTGATATCCAATCTTTCATCACCTAATCTTTTTGTTATCCTCATCACATTACTCTTTCCAATATTCACTTTCAATTTCCTTCTTTTACATACCCTACCAAATTTATCCACCAACCTCTGCAACTTCTCTTCAGAATCTCCCAAAAGCACAGTGTCATCAGCAAAAAGCATAGAATTGATGAGAGTAAAAGGGTAAGTGGTGCACTTATGAGTCTGTGGAGACAAAGAACTTTATCCGTGGAAGCAAAGAGGGGAATGTATGAGAGAATAGTTATAACAACACTCTTATATGGGTGTGAAGCACGGGTGGTGAATGTTGCAACAAGGAGAAGGCTGGAGGCAGTGGAGATGTCATGTCTGAGATCAATGTGTGGTGTGAATATAATGCAGCGAATTCGTAGTGTGGAAATTAGGAGGAGGTGCGGGATTACCAAGACTATTATCCAGAGGGCTGAGGAGGGGTTGTTGAGGTGGTTTGGACATGTAGAGAGGGTGGAACAAAGTAGAATGACTTCGAGAGTGTATAAATCTGTAGTGGAGGGAAGGTGGGGTAGGGGTCGGCCTAGGAAAGGTTGGAGGGAGGGGATAAAGGAGGTTTTGTGTGCGAGTGGCTTGGACTTCCAGCAAGCATGCATGTGCGTATTTGATAGGAGTGAATGGAGACAAATGGTTTTTAATACTTGACGTGCTGCTGGAGTGTGAGCAAAGTAACATTTATGAAGGGATTCAGGGAAACCGGCAGGCCGGACTTGAGTCCTGGAGATGGGAAGTACAGTGTCTGCACTCTGAAGGAGGGGTGTTATGTTGCAGTTTTATAACTGTAGTGTAAAGCACCCCTCTGGCAAGACAGTGATGGAGTGAATGATGACGAAAGTTTTTCTTTTTCGGGCCACCCTGCCTTAGTGGGAAACGGCCGATGTGTTAATAATAAAAATTATATATATATATATATATATATATATATATATATATATATATATATATATATATATATATATATATGTATATGTAGGAGGTTAGTATATAGCAGCCATCCAGGGAGGTATTACCATCGTGCCAAATACGTGTGAAATGGAAACCTGTAATTGTTTTAAACAATGGTAGGATTTCTCGTCTTTTGTCTGACAAATACGCAAGAAAACGGGTATATCATGTTACTTCTACCTACATTCAGGTCACACTGCATATACATGTATATGTACATGAAAACACACCCATCTACATTTTCTATTTTCTTAATAGTTGGGTGTTGTTACCTATTTCCTTTCATCTCAATAAGGAAGTGGAAAGAAAATTTTCCTGTAGGCCCGAAGGCCCTTGATCTGTATTCCCTGGAGCGTAGGAGAGAGAGATAAGTGATACTATACACTTGGAAAATCCTAGAGGGATTA
This sequence comes from Cherax destructor, assembly GCA_009830355.1. Lineage (NCBI taxonomy): Eukaryota > Metazoa > Arthropoda > Malacostraca > Decapoda > Parastacidae > Cherax > Cherax destructor. Next base: position 34,764 of record WNWK01008030.1, on the reverse strand, counting down.
GTACCAAACTTGCACACGAATATCATTCCCAATGAAAGCAAAAGACTCAGCAAGAGATGCAACATTCCCCAATGAAAAGCAGGGGCGCCACGATTACATTGAGAGACAACACAATAAGTGTCCGGGGCCCAAGACTGTTCAACTGCCTCCCAGCATACATACGGGGGATTACCAATAGACTCCTGGCTGTCTTCAAGAAGGCACTGGACAGGCACCTAAAGTCAGTACCTGACCAGCCGGACTGTGGTTCGTATGTCAGTTTGCGTGCGGCCAGCAGTAACAACATTTTTGATCAGACCCTGATCCTCCACTAGACCTGGTCTCAGACCGAGCCGCGGGGCGTTGAAGTGACTAAAATGCTGGAAGCAATAGGCTAGTAACCCCTTCTCCTGTATATATAACTAAAAATTAGAAGAAAAACTTTATGAAGCTGGGATGTTTCAATGTGCGTGGATGTTCTGCAGATGATAAGAAAAAGACGATCGCTAATTTTATGAATGAAAAAGAGTTTGATGTCTTAACCCTAAGCAAAACAAAGTTAAGTGTGATGGGGAGTGTCAGTGGGGAGAAGGTTAGGTTAGGTAAGGTTTCTCAGAAACAGGACAAGTTGGGGGAAATAAATGGGATTAGATTACGAGTACCTGAGAGAGTTAGAGCTAAGGAAGGGGTAACAATAATGTTGAAGGATCAGGTATGTCGGGAGATGAGGGAATATAATTGTAAAAATTCAAGGAATATAGATTAAAATAGGGTCTTTGCAAAAAGTGGGTTATAATAAGTGTTGATGCACCTCTAGAAGAGAGGAATGTACCAAACAGGGAGAGAGAGATTCTGGGAGACGTTAATGTGATTGTTTAGGGAGTTTTGATCCAAGCGAGAAAGAAAGTGTTATAAGAACATAAGAACATAAGAAAAGAGGAACACTGCAGCAGGCCTGTTGGCCCATACTAGGCAGGTCCTTCACATTCCATCCCACTAACAGAATATTTGTTCAACCTAATTTTCAATGCTACCCAAGAAATAAGCTTTGATAATTTTATTTACTCATGTGCAATTCCCACTCAAATCCAACCCCTCTCACTCATGAATTTATCCAACCTAAATTTGAAACTACCCAAGGTCCTAGCTTCAATAACCCTACTAGGCAGACTGTTCCACTCATCAACTACCCTATTTCCAAACCAATACTTTCCTATATCCTTTCTAAATCTAAACTTATCTAACTTGAATCCATTATTGCGGGTTCTCTCTTGGAGAGATATCCTCAAGACCCTATTTATATCCCCTTTATTAATACCCATTTTCCACTTGTATACCTCGATCATGTCTCCCCTCATTCTACGTCTTACAAGTGAATGTAATTTAAGGGTCTTCAATCTTTCTTCGTAAGGAAGATTTCTAATGCTATGTATTAATTTAGTCATTCTACGCTGAATGTTTTCTAACGAATTTATGTCCATTCTGTAATATGGAGACCAAAACTGAGCTGCGTAATCTAGGTGAGGCCTTACTAATGATGTATAAAGCTGTAATATAACCCCTGGACTTCTGTTGCTAACACTTCTTGATATAAATCCCAGTAATCTATTTGCCTTATTACGTACGCTTAGGCATTGCTGTCTTGGTTTAAGGTTGCTGCTTACCATCACCCCCAAGTCCTTCTCGCAATCTGTATGGCTAAGTTCTACGTTATTTAACTTATAAGTGCTTGGGTTATGGACACTCCCGAGCTTCAGAACCTTGCATTTATCTACATTGAATTGCATCTGCCACTTTTCTGACCACGAATTAAGTTTGTCTAAATCTTCCTGAAGTTCTATGACATCTATGTTTGAATCAATTATCCTACCTATCTTCGTGTCATCAGCGAATTTGCTCATATCACTAGAAATTCCCTCGTCAAGGTCATTTATATATATTATAAACAACAACGGGCCCAAAACCGATCCCTGAGGAACGCCACTTGTTACAGATCCCCACTCCGATTTAACCCCATTTATGCACACCCTCTGCTTCCTATTGGTGAGCTATGACTCGATCCATGACAACACTTTTCCCCCAATGCCATGAGCAGCCACTTTCTTTAACAGTCTCTGATGTGGTACTCTATCAAAAGCCTTACTAAAATCCAAATAAACAATATCGAATTCTTTATCATTATCAACTGCCTCAAAAGCCTTACTGAAAAAAGTTAATAAATTAGTTAGGCAGGAACGGCCCCTGGTGAATCCATGCTGAGTATCATTAATCAAATTATGCCTATCGAGATGGCTTCTTATGTTATCCGCTATAATCGACTCTAGTAATTTGCCTACAATTGATGTTAGACTTATTGGGCGGTAATTTGATGGTAACGACTTGTCCCCTGCTTTAAAAATAGGAATTACATTAGCCATCTTCCACGTATCCGGCAAAAGTTAGAGAAATGGTTATAGAGGGCGTGGTGGGAACGTTCTGGGTGCCAGGAGTGACTCATAATGGGGACCTTTTATTGAACTTTGTATTGAAAGAGGTTTTGTAATAGGTAATACTTATTTAAAAAAAAGATAAATAAGTTTACGATATATGATATAGGGCGTAATGACAGTAATTTCTTGGACTATATATATATTGGTGGACTATGTATTAGTGGATAGAAGGTTGATGGGTAGACTTCAGGATGTGCATGTCTATAGAGGGGCAACAAATATATCATATTTTTTTTTAGGTGTAGATAGAGTGAGAATAAATACTAGATGGGGTACAAAGATAATGGTAGCAGATTGTAAGAGAGAGATGAAGGTTCAAAAACTAAAGGAGGAGGCAGTTAGGGTAAGATATAAGCAACTATTGGTAGAAAGAAAGGCAAGTGAGAGTATGGGCAGAGAGGTTGAAGATGTATGGGGTAGATTTAAAAATACAGTGTTAGTGTTCAGCAAAAGTTTGTGATTATAGGAGGTTGGGTGCTGGAGGGAAGAGGAGCGATTGGTGGAATGACGAAGTAAAAGGAGTAGTAAGAGAGAAAATGTTAGCATATGAAAGGTTTTGACAAAGCAGATATGTTATATGGAGGGAAGAGTATTTTGAAAGAAAAAGAGAGGTTCAGAGAATGGTAAAGGAATGTAAAAGGAGAACAGATGAGAGAGTCGATGAGATGCTGTCAACAAATTTTGGTGAGAAAAATAAAAAGTTTTGGAGTGAGGTAAATAAGGTGAGGAAGCCTAGGGAACGAATGGGCAAGACAGTAAAAATGGGAGTGCTATTAGATGGAGAGTTGGAAGTATCGGGAAGATGGAGGAAAGATTTTGAGGAGCTGTTAAATGTTGATAAAGATAGGGAAACTGTGATTTCTTGCATTGGCCAAGGAGCTATAACACCTTGTAGGAGTGACGAAGAGCCAGATGTGAGTGTGTAAGAGGTGCGTGAAATTGTGGACACAATGAAAAGGGGATTGATGGGATCAAGACAGAAATGTTAAAAGCATGTGGTGATATAGTTTTGGAATGGTTTGTGCTTTCATTTACAAAAAATGTTCGAAAGAATGGAAGGTACCTAGGGATTAACAGTAAACATGCATAGTTCCTTAGTATAAAGGGAAAGGGGACAAAAGAGAGTGTAAAAATTATTGGGTAATAAACCTCTTGAGTATACCTGGTGATGTGTGGTAGAGTTTTTACTGAAAGAGTTAAGAGTAAGACGGAGAGTAAGATGGCAGATAAACAGCGAGGCTTTAGGAAGGGTAGGGAGGGGGTTGCAGAGAAGTTTTTAATGCATTTATGAAATCGGAAAAAAACACATGATATGGTGGGTATGGGAGCAATATGGCAGATGTTGCAAGTGTATTGAGTAGGTGATAAGTTACTAAAAACAGTGAGGCTCAGGTTAGGGTATGTAAGAGGGAGAGGAAGAAATTTTTCCCAGTATGAGTGGCCCTTAGATAGGGACGTGATGTCACCATGTTTGTTTAATATTTGTAGGGTGTTGCTTGTAGGGTCTTGTTGTAGGGGTTGCTTGTAGGGTGTTGCTTGTAGGTGTTGCTTGTAGGTGTTCTTTAGGGTGTTGTTGTAGGTGTTGCTTAGGGGTGTTGTAGGGGTGTTGCTTGTAGGGGTGTTGCTTGTAGGGGTGTTGCTTGTAGAGGTGTTGCTTGTAGGGGTGTTGCCTGTAGAGGTGTTGCTTGTAGGGGTGTTGCTTGTAGGGGTGTTGCTTGTAGAGGTGTTGCTTGTAGGGGTGTTGTAGGGTGTTGTTGTAGGTTGCTTGTAGGGTGTTGCTTGTAGGGGTGTTGCTTGTAGGGGTGTTGCTTGTAGGGGTGTTGCTTGTAGAGGTGTTGCTTGTAGGGGTGTTGCCTGTAGAGGTGTTGCTTGTAGGGGTGTTGCTTGTAGGGGTGTTGCTTGTAGGGGTGTTGCTTGTAGAGGTGTTGCTTGTAGGTGTTGCTTGTAGGTGTTCGTAGAGGTGTTGCTTGTAAGGTGTTGCGGAGAGGCGTGGGATTGGGAAGATAAATAATCTAACACAAAGATGGAGTTGTCACCCATTGTTTTTTTGCTGACAAGACTGTGCTTTCGGGAGACTCTGAAGAGAAGTTGCAAAGGTTGGAATGCGAATATAAGAGGGTATGGAAAAGATGGAAATTTAAAGTGAATATAGGAAAGAGTAAAGTGATAAGGGCAACAAAATATTTAGACAATGAAATATAAGATATCAGATTGGAAGTAGGGAGTATGTAGGGGGTGAATGTGTTCACATATGTGACTGGACTTGTCAGGAGATGGGTCTATGGAACACGAGGTGAACCATAATGTTGAAGAAGGAAAACAGCGAGTTGTTCGTTAAGGCAACTGTGAAGACAAAGAACGTTATCCATGAAGACAAAAAGGGGAACGTATGATAGTATAGTGGTGCCAACGCTCTTAGGCCTGAAGCATGGGTTGTGAACGTAGCAGCAAGGAGGAGGTTGGATGCAGTGGAGATGTCTTAGGGCAATATACTGTGTTAACTTTATGCAGAGAATTCGTAACGTGGATATTAGGAGGTGCAAGATTGCCAAAACTATTATCCAGAGGGCTGAAGAGAGGTTGTTGAGGTGTTTAGGACATTTGCAGAGGGTGGAATAAAATAGGATGACTTGAAGGGCGTATAAATCTGTAATGGAGGGACGGGGAAATAGAGATCGTCCTAGGAAAACTTTGAGGGAAGGTTTAAAGAAGGTTTTGTATGCGACAGTCTTAGATATCCATTAAGTGTGTATGAGTTTGATAGATAGGTGTGAGTGGGGGCAAATGTTTCTTTATAACATGACATGATGTTGGAGTGTGAGCAAAGTAACATTTATGAAGGGATTAAGGAAAACTGGTTAGCCTTACTCAAGTCCTGGAGGCACCTAGTTAGTGGTCCAGTTGTCAGCGATGGCGACACTTCGCTGACAACTGTCTTAAAGATACCTTGTGTAATTACTGCCACGAGAAGGAACATAAAGAAGTCCGTAGTAGAAACAGAAAGATTCAGCACAGACATATTCTGTAGGTCTTTTAAGATTTATTCATGGAACAACCCTGCAGGATCTCAAAACTGGTGAACACCCTTGTACGTCACTCACCTGGCTACTTCTGTCTCTTCTCAGTATGTGGATTTGTGTCTTACTTAAGAAACAAAGAGGTACGTCCAAGTTGTTCCTGCCTCCTACCTGTCTCAAAGGCACACTCATTTAGTCAAACTGAACTGATACGATACGATACGATCTCAGGTGTCTAGACACTTTAGGACGACATGACTCCAGAAAATTTTGCTAGAATATCAGGTTGAGCGATATGAATGCGAAGAAAGAGGCAGGATCAGAGAGGCGTTGTCGTGTGCTTTTTTAAAAGTGTTCATACCCAGATCGTTGATGCTGCCATTCCTAATAACTTAGAAATGATGTTATTCAGGTTATGAATAAAATCTAGTCTTCCATACTAGCATGTACAATGAACAGACCTTAATGGCAGAAAGCGAACTTGATCAATTTCCTGATGGAAAATGTGGTCATCCACCTAAACATAATGTCAACATATTGAAATTGTTGATGACCTCATCATGCAGTTTACGAAAAGATTTCAATGAACTTCTTGCCATACTTTACATGACAAACTTTGTTGACTTCCCTACTCCTGGTTCTTTCTTTGACCCAGTGGTTAGTGATCGATCTGTAGGCACAGTCACTTGCAAACTTATTGGTTATGCTGGCTCATCTGATCACAAGACCGTCTTTACCACAATGTAGATATCAGCAGAATGAGTTGAAGACTCATCACACACAATCTGGCTGTGGTAAAAAAGAAAACTGCTGGTCCTTTGCTCGGATCTTGTCAACTCTTTTTAAAAATGCTCTTCTCCAAGGTGATGTTGATACCCATGTGAAAGTCTTCACTAAACATATCCTTAATCTGCAGCAGTTTGTAACGAAGCTTTCACATCAGAGAGAACAACACAATACCGTAACTGGAACAATACACAAATAACCCGCACATAGGAGTGAGAAGTTTACAACGACGTTTCGGACCGACTTGGACCTTTTGCAAAGTCGCACTAAGAGGAGAATTTGAGTGATTGTGTTGATTCGTCAAAAAACTGCGTCCTGACACGGGTCTTAATCCTAAGATTACCAGTCTGAGGATCTCAGAGATGTTGATATAAGTCAGCTGTTCTGTGGCCTCGATCTTGCGGTAGTTCCTGTGCGTTCCACGAAAAAATATTTTACGTACAAAAAATAGCTGAGGCCATGAGGACCCCCATTATTGTCTGTGGGACCTGTGTTGGGTAGTCGGGTAAATTTGCAAATAAACGTATGAACTCTGTTTTATCCATTATACATATGTCCACGAAGGTCTTCACAGTAGTTCTGAATATCTTTGTTTTCTTTTGAGTCTATAAGGTCACACATGGTATCGGTGAAGCACGTGATAGTCGACATCATTTGGTGGCTCAGGGTTAATAAGGGATTCCCTGTTATGCTCTCTTGGGCTACAGTACTCTTCACTGGTGGCTGTTGTAATGTTAGAGTTGACGCGTTAACTGTAGCCTGTTCCTGCAGCATGGGGCCCATTGGCTGCCGTTGTTGAGTGGCAGTTTGAGAACCAGAATCGGAAGATTCTTGAGCAACGGCGCGACACATTAACTAATGTCTCCTCGGTTTCCTTAGTCGCTGTGGCCGGGGAAGTGACCCTGAATTCCATGTTACTGTAGCCTTCTCTGGACGAGGCTACTGCTCAATGACGAGAACTCTGCTTGATATTGGAGGTTGGAGAACCGTGGTTTTCCATGCTGCCTTGACACGATGGAGCCTTTCCGGGTAGTGCAGGTTCCTGCAGATGACTCATACTTTTTTAGATTGACGAAGGTTCTGGGTTGTAAGTCCACCTGGTATTTTCCCCAACAACCGAGATCCAAATTGACTCACGAAATCGTAATGACACAATTGCAAACAAACCATACCACGGGTGGGGTTCGAACCCGCGGTCACAGAGTCTCAAAACTCCAGACCGTCGCGTAAGCCACTGGGCCAGCTAGCTTCAATAAGATTCATCCAACTAGGTATATTTCGACACCATAGGAAGGTTAGCATAGGCACCACTGTGTCCACAAATGCAAGTTTTTACAGACGAATCTCCCGTTAGCATGGCCGTGACGAACTCTAGCTCAAGTCCCCCTCAAAGCAATCGTGTCATTACGATTTCGTGAGTCATTACGATTTCGTGAGTCATGTTGACGACTTTGAGGGGGACTTGAGCTAGAGTTCGTCACGGCCATGCTAGCGGGAGATTCGTCTGTAAAAACTTGCATTTGTGGACACAGTGGTGCCTATGCTAACCTTCGTATGGTGTAGAAATACACCTAGTTGGATGAATCTTATTGAAGCTAGCTGGCCCAGTGGCTTACGCGACGGTCTGGAGTTTTGAGACTCTGTGACCGCGGATTCGAACCCCACCCGTGGTATGGTGAGATCCAATTTATCTGGGAGAGGTTCTATATGTTGGATCAAGATCTGCCTCGTAGGTACTTTGCCGTCCTTCTTGCCTCGAAGCCGTTCAGCTTTCAGGGTGTTTTTGTTACTGTGGATTGCATCGAGAGGAATGTCCAGCAGATAGTCGCCAGCTCTATGGATTTTAGTTCAGTGAGAACGAGTGGTGATTCGAGGTCGTTGGTTCGCCTTCTACAGTACCACATAGGACTATGTTTCGGAGAGTGAGAATAAACTCTCCTTCCAGATTTGGGGACAATGATATCTTCAGGCAGTATTATAGCAGCCTATGGGGTGTCACGGTGTATTTTGTAGATGAGTCTGAATTTATTACCCGCGGATGGTTTAGCCTGACTGATCTGCAAGGAAACATTGTGCCTCTCATTGGATTTTGAATATCATACTTCATGTCAATCTTCTCTATACAGTACTTCTGTGGTTGGGATGAACATTTCTTCATCCATACCTATCTCACTGGCTAGGCTGATTTCCCTTTTATGCCGTACGATGAGTCAAGGGAATGATCTCGCAGTTTCTTCGTCAGAATTGCGCCTACGTTTCCAAATCCGAGTCATCGAGTTGAGTCCTTGGGAAATCGTGACCTTTTCCTTTCGTGACTCGGACGTCTGGCACACACACGAGAGAGAGAGGAGACAGTACATATATGCGAGGGAAGGGGGACCGGGACGGGACCAAGAGAGGAAGAAAAAAATTGTAGTGGTAGTGGTAAGGCTGGTAGTAGTAGAAAGCTGGCAGAGTAGTTTTAGTGGCACATGAGATAGAAAGCAGAGGGAAGGGTGAAGGGAAGCAATAATAATGGTAATAGCAATAATAGCAGTAGAAGTATGGTCAGTCTAAGGACAAGAAAAAGGAGCACTCCAGGAGAGCTAAGGGGCCCTTGTGGGCCCCTTAGCTAATATCCTGTTAAAACTATCCTCTATGTGATCTTTCTATGAATAAAATTTGTAAAAAGAATATGCTGGTTATATCTTATATTGACCATTTTAATTCACCTTGATGAATATAGGATGTGAATTAAGATTACCTGTTTAATAACTACTTGAATTCACGAATGTAGTTTGTAGTTCTTACTTCTATTAATTAATAATCACTGAAATAAAACATGAAATATAAATATATAAATATCACGTTTATAAACTAATTAAGAATATAAATAAAGAGTAATAAAATAAAGAATAATAAAATAAAGAAATTAATAAAAGTTTGGCTTGAAGACTCAGCGGGAGTTATGGCTAAGACTACCTCTGTTTTAACTTATTGCTAAGACTACCTCTGTTTTGACTTATGGCTAAGACTACCTCTGTTTTGACTTATGGCTAAGACTACCTCTGTTTTGACTTATGGCTAAGACTACCTCTGTTTTGACTTATGGCTAAGACTACCTCTGTTTTGACTTATGGCTAAGACTACCTCTGTTTTAACTTATGGCTAAGACTACCTCTGTTTTAACTTATGGCTAAGACTACCTCTGTTTTGACTTACGGCTAAGACTACCTCTGTTTTGACTTACGGCTAAGACTACCTCTGTTTTGACTTATGGCTAAGACTACCTCTGTTTTAACTTATGGCTAAGACTACCTCTGTTTTGACTTACGGCTAAGACTACCTCTGTTTTAACTTATGGCTAAGACTACCTCTGTTTTAACTTATGGCTAAGACTACCTCTGTTTTAACTTATGGCTAAGACTACCTCTGTTTTGGCTTATGGCTAAGACTACCTCTGTTTTAACTTATGGCTAAGACTACCTCTGTTTTAACTTATGGCTAAGACTACCTCTGTTTTAACTTATGGCTAAGACTACCTCTGTTTTGGCTTATGGCTAAGACTACCTCTGTTTTGACTTATGGCTAAGACTACCTCTGTTTTAACTTATGGCTAAGACTACCTCTGTTTTGACTTATGGCTAAGACTACCTCTGTTTTGACTTAAAACTATAACGTTCGATACTTACCACTTTGAAGCTTACCTCTAATACTATGTCTGTTTTTTATTTACCTGTTGTAGTTTTTACTCAAGGAATGACTTGGGATTATATTTTCGCCAATGACTGGATCAAGGAAAATTTGGCACGAACGATTAGTCCGACTGATTCACCCACAGAATTACTCATAGACCCAAAGAAGAATGACGACCCCGACTCTCAGGGCAGGTGAACAAGACTTGGCAACCCCTATTATCCATAGCGGGATAGGAAACTCATAAAGAAGTATTACCCATAGCTCTATTATCTATATATTCGGGATACAGCAATTTAGTTACTTCCAGAGTTACTCGAAATGAGCTTCCCTTATTTAGTGATGGAAATAATTTTCAATATCTATGTAATAAAACAGAAATATTGTAACATTCCAATAACTAGGCAAATCATGCGCTCCGGAAAGTGCACCACCACTTAAAATATGAAATCGATCAGTAGAAGCCAATATTTTTAAGAATCTTTCCCTGGTTGCTAGGCACCAGCATTCCCTGGTTGCTAGGCACCAGCGTTCCCTGGTTGCTAGGCACCAGCGTTCCCTGGTTGCTTGGCACCAGCGTTCCCTGGTTGCTAGGCACCAGCGTTCCCTGGTTGCTAGGCACCAGCGTTCCCTGGTTGCTAGGCACCAGAGTTCCCTGGTTGCTAGGCACCAGCGTTCCCTGGTTGCTAGGAACCAGCATTCCCTGGTTGCTAGGCACCAGCATTCCTTGGTTGCTAGGCACCAGCGTTCCCTGGTTGCTAGGCACCAGCATTCCCTGGTTGCTAGGCACCAGCGTTCCCTGGTTGCTAGGCACCAGCGTTCCCTGGTTGCTAGGCACCAGCGTTCCCTGGTTGCTAGGCACCAGCGTTCCCTGGTTGCTAGGCACCAGCATTCCCTGGTTGCTAGGCACCAGTGTTGAAAATCTGAAACTGATCAGATGGCGCCTCACATAACGAGCGAAATAATAAAACAAAATATCTTGCAGCCGCTTGAAGGTCCCTCTTCAAGGATGCCTAATAATGATGATACTTATAATAAATAACAACAATAATAATAATAGTAATCTCATTCCGCAGAAAATTGTGGTCTTACATTTGGTTCTTCAAGTAGGAACCCAGAAGCTGGTGAAGGAATTTTTATCCAAAGTGTTGGCACATGTTTCCTTGATCCAAAGCGGGTTATCCTCCCATTAATCACATTCTGTATAGTAATTACGGGTTTAAGCTTCCACTTGAATTAAATAATAATTACAATTGTTTCAGGTGGAGCGGGTTGTGGGTGCCACAATATCGTGCCTGGGTTATCAAGTGACGCTGCAGCTGGTGTGTGGCACTGGTATACTCATCACTTGTGGCTTCAAGCTTCTTCATGAAGGCATCATGATGGAGCCTCTCCTTTACCTCGTCTTCCACATTTTCTCCATATGTACACTATGCTTCGTCGCCCAAACCTTCATAAACAGTGTGAGTCTCTGTATGATGACTCAAACCTTTATAAACAGTGTGAGTCTCTGTATGATGACTCAAACCTTCATAAACAGTGTGAGTCTCTGTATGATGACTCAAACCTTCATAAACAGTGTGAGTCTCTGTATGATGACTCAAACCTTCATAAACAGTGTGAGTCTCTGTATGATGACTCAAACCTTCATAAACAGTGTGAGTCTCTGTATGATGACCCAAACCTTCATAAACAGTGTGAGTCTCTGTATGATGACTCAAACCTTTATAAACAGTGTGAGTCTCTGTATGATGACTCAAACCTTCATAAACAGTGTGAGTCTCTGTATGATGACTCAAACCTTCATAAACAGTGTGAGTCTCTGTATGATGAATCAAACCTTCATAAACAGTGTGAGTCTCTGTATGATGACTCAAAACTTCATAAACATTGTGAGTCTCTGTATGATGACTCAAACCTTCATAAACAGTGTGAGTCTCTGTATGATGACCCAAACCTTCATAAACAGTGTGAGTCTCTGTATGATGACTCAAAACTTCATAAACATTGTGAGTCTCTGTATGATGACTCAAAACTTCATAAACATTGTGAGTCTCTGTATGATGAATCAAACCTTCATAAACAGTGTGAGTCTCTGGATGATGACTCAAACCTTCATAAACAGTGTGAGTCTCTGTATGATGACTCAAACCTTCATAAACAGTGTGAGTCTCTGTATGATGACTCAAAACTTCATAAACAGTGTGAGTCTCTGTATGATGACTCAAACCTTCATAAACAGTGTGAGTCTCTGTATGATGACTCAAACCTTCATAAACAGTGTGAGTCTCTGTATGATGAATCAAACCTTCATAAACAGTGTGAGTCTCTGTATGATGACACAAACCTTCATAAACAGTGTGAGTCTCTGTATGATGACTCAAACCTTCATAAACAGTGTGAGTCTCTGTATGATGACCCAAACCTTCATAAACAGTGTGAGTCTCTGTATGATGACTCAAACCTTCATAAACAGTGTGAGTCTCTGTATGATGACTCAAACCTTCATAAACAGTGTGAGTCTCTGTATGATGACCCAAACCTTCATAAACAGTGTGAGTCTCTGTATGATGACTCAAACCTTCATAAACAGTGTGAGTCTCTGTATGATGAATCAAACCTTCATAAACAGTGTGAGTCTCTGTATGATGACCCAAACCTTCATAAACAGTGTGAGTCTCTGTATGATGACCCATAAGTATGTAAAGTTGTCCTTTATATATATATATATATATATATATATATATATATATATATATATATATATATATATATATATATATATATAAAACCCTATACTGCACGAATATGACAGTATCCTGAGGCAGATCTTTACTAAAGTACTTAACCTTACTCTAGAAGATGAGCAGTGGGACCAAGCTACACTCCCAGTCAGACTAGGAGGCATTGGTGTCCGCAAGTCATCTCAGATTGCTGTACCTGCTTTCCTGTTTTCATGCATTGCATCCAGAGGGCTTGTAGCAGCGATTCTCCCCGAACATCTTAGGGACAAGATTGGAATCCATGACCAAAAGTTCGTTGATGGAGCCAGGATCTCGGATAATCTAACAGGCTCTGAAACCAGGCCTGCTCCCCCCAATAACTACAAACAGTCGCACTGGGATGGCCCAATAGTAGAGAATATAGCCTCAGCAATGCTTCAGAGTGTGTCAGGGAAGGATAGAGCCCGCCTCCTTGCAGTGAGAGCTCCTCATGCAGGGGACTTTCTTTTACCTGTTCTTAACTCCAGCCTTGGTACACGCCTCGACCCACAGACCATCCGCATTGGTGTTGCCCTTCGACTTGCCGCCCCTATTCTCGCCGAACACAGGTGTATTTGTGGCAGTGAAGCAGCAGACCGATTCGGGTACCATGGTCTTGTGTGTCGTAAATCCGAGGGAAAGATTGCAAGACATGAAGAGGTTAATAACATTATCAAGAGGAGCCTCACAACAGTCGGATGCCCAGCAGTAAGGGAGCCACCCCAACTATGCAGATCTGATGGCAGCCAAAAGCGTCCAGATGGTATCACCCTTCAAGCAGGTGGTGTGGGACTACACATGTGCATCTACCTTGGCTGATACCTATCCCCAATACACCAGGGAGGAAGGAGGGGCAGCTGCCACCTTCAGGGAGTCCCAAAAGTCGAGAAAATATGGAGAACTTGCCCATCATTATATGTTTGTTCCCATAGGCTAAGAGACCCCTGGCTCATGGGGAAAGAGTGCATCTAAGTTTCTCAAGGAGCTGGGCAAAAGACTCAACAGGGTAACTAGGAATCCCAGGGCAGCTAGTTTTCTGTTCCAGCGACTCAGCGCTGCTGTTCAGAGGGGTAATGCATGCTGTATTCTAGGCACGCGCCCCAGCTCTGAGGAGCTGGATGAGATTTTCGCATTATAATCAGTGACAAACATGTAACAGTATGTACTAGACATGTATCTCTCACACCTCGTGTACTGTATGTGCCATCTCTATATCAACAATGTGTCTCTTAAATCTTTTGTACCATATTATGTAATAAAATATACCTATTGGTTAAAAAAAAAAAAAAAAAAAAAGATGGGGTGGTAGGGGAAGTGGAATATTCAAATGGCTTCAGGAAGAAATCCAAACATTCTTCCTTGAATCCTTTTTATCCACTTCTCCGAGGCTATGGGTCACACAATTTGCACCAGAGGTGGACCCCCATCCCATATATATATATATATATGTATATATATATATATATATATATATAATATATATATATATATATATATATATATATATATATATTATATATATATATATATATATATATATATATATATATATATATATATATATATATATATATATATGCAAGACAACCACTATGAAAAAATAGAGGAATTCCAAGCGCTTTCGTGACTACTCACATTATCAAGGAACTATAAAAGGAAACATGACAAGAGGACTTATATAAGGGGCAAGACTACACCTCACAGTCACATCACACTAACAAAGACTACACCTCACAGTAGCGTAACATCACACGACTCTGTGAAGAGGAAAAACAAGAAAGGACCTGAAACTCTTCCCAAGAATTAAGATTAGTCCAATTTATCATTAAATTCTTCCCAAATTTTATTAATTATAAAAGAATCCAATTTATATAAACCAAAAGAAATATTCATATTATTTTCAAAACTGCTTTTAATGAAACATGATTCTATTATATTCCTCTCAACCATGGACTTGCTTGATACAACCTTCTCAGCATTTTGAAAATCAATTGGATGGTTAAAGTCTCTCACATGAATAAATAGAGCATTAGAATCTTGTCCAGTTCTAATGCTATATTTATGTTGTTTTAATCTAAGTTCAAGACTTTTACCAGTTTGACCATAATAAACTTTATCGCATATTTTACAGGGAATCTTATAGACACATCCGTCAGCATTTTGGGGGGAATTTTTTATCAAAAGTCTTTTTACTGTATCAAGATTTTTAAATACAACTTTGATATTAAAATTCTTAAGAAAGGAAGGCATATCAACCAAGTTTTCATGGTAAGGGAGAACCAACATATTTTTGGTTGAATAAGGTTGGTTGTCCCTTTTGGGATTGTAAAAAGTATTCCTAGCTATTTTAAAAGATTTATCAATTATGTTTCTAGGGTATTTTAAATCATTAGCTATTTCATAAATTTTAGAGATTTCTTCATCTATGAACTCTGGACTACAAATACGTAAAGCTCTCAAAAACATTGAAGAAAAAACCGACACTTTAACTCTATATTGATGTGAAGAGTAATAGTGTACATAGGAACAATTATTTATCTATTTATTCATGTGAGAGACTTTAACCATCCAATTGATTTTCAAAATGCTGAGAAGGTTGTATCAAGCAAGTCCATGGTTGAGAGGAATATAATAGATTCATGTTTCATTAAAAGCAGTTTTGAAAATAATATGAATATTTCTTTTGGTTTATATAAATTGGATTCTTTTATAATTAATAAAATTTGGGAAGAATTTAATGATAAATTGGACTAATCTTAATTCTTGGGAAGAGTTTCAGGTCCTTTCTTGTTTTTCCTCTTCACAGAGTCGTGTGATGTTACGCTACTGTGAGGTGTAGTCTTTGTTAGTGTGATGTGACTGTGAGGTGTAGTCTTGCCCCTTATATAAGTCCTCTTGTCATGTTTCCTTTTATAGTTCCTTGATAATGTGAGTAGTCACGAAAGCGCTTGGAATTCCTCTATTTTTTCATAGTGGTTGTCTTGCATATTTTGATATCACCTGATTACTGTGATCTTTTTGCATATATATATATATATATATATATATATATATATATATATATATATATATATATATATATATATATGTCGTGCCGATTAGGTAAAACTGGTCAATTAGCAAGAACTCATCTAAAATTAAGTCCTTTCTAAAATTTTCTCTTATACGTTTAAAGATATATATATATATATATATATATATATATATATATATATATATATATATATATATATATATATATATATATAATATATATATATATATATATATATATATATATATATATATATATATATATATATATATATATATATATATATATATATATAATGTGCCGATTAGGTAAAACTGGTCAATTAGCAAGAACTCATCTAAAATTAAGTCCTTTCTAAAATTTTCTTATACGTTTAAAGATTATTTTTTTCATTTATGTTAATGTAAGAATTTATATTTTGTACCAAGAGAAACTTTGAAAACCTACCTAACCTTATTACAACAAGAGCAATTTAATTTAGCTCAACCAACTATATATATTTTAGATACGTTAACATTAATTTAATAATAAACAAATACAATTAAATATATTTTTTTCGTTATGTTCAGAATGATTTTGCCGAAATTATTGCATACACAAATCTTCACTTGTCTTATATGGCAAGGTGAGCGTTGCTATTTAAGCCAAATCGCAAGTTTTACCTAATCGGCACGACATATATATATATATATATATATATATATATATATATATGTCGTGCCGATTAGGTAAAACGTGCGATTTTGGCTTAAATAGCAACGCTCATCTTGCCATATAAGACAAGTGAAAATTTGTGTATGCAATAATTTCGCCAAAATCATTCTGAACATAACGAAAAAAATATATTTCATTGTGTTTGTTTATTATTAAATTAATGTTAACGTATCTAAAATATATTTAGTTGGGTTAGGCTAAATTAAATTGCGCTTGTTATAATAAGGTTAGGTAGGTTTTCAAAGTTTCTCTTGGTACAAAATTAATTTTTTTACATTAACATAAATGAAAAATATATATCTTTAAACGTATAAGAGAAATTTTTAGAAAGGACTTAATTTTAAAGGAGTTCTTGCTAATTGACCAGTTTTACCTAATCGGCACGACATATATATATATATATATATATATATATATATAGTATATAATTGAAATCACGAAACAAGTGATTTTAAATCATTTCCCAAACTGCGGCAGGCCTGCACGTCTTCCGACGTGCAAAATGGCTAGAGACTGCTAGTTCATGACTTACGGCAAATCTTAGGAATTACCAATAGACTTTTTTCGTTGTCATAGAGTATATCTGCCGATACAATAGTCTTATATAGAAAGTTAGTCTTGTACTCAAATTTATAAGTAAGATTCTTTCCTTTAATTATGTTGCCCTTTTCTGCTAATTTCCGAATTTCCTCTAAGGACGAACACTTCTTCTGGATACTCTCTATATCAAGGTGGGACAACTCAAAAGGTTTTCCTTTGCCGGGAACTGAAAAATGAATAGATTTTACGTCAGTCTACGCTCTAGTCAGGACATTAATAATGTCCAGTTGTAGAGATGATTCAGTCACCTGTGGTTCTTCCTTAATTTCAGTGCTGCCTGGGTTTGATGACTGTTTCTCTACGGGTGTTTCCGGAGCTTCAAGATTATCCGATCTAGGAATTTCGTTATTCCACTGGATCACTTCTGGAGCTACGTGTGGAAAAACAGAATTGTTAGATTTACAATCTCTCGATGAAAGTCCCATACAGTCTATCTCCGATGAGAAGGTAGCCCCTTCTATGTTCCCGACCAAAACTGAACATGAAGGGCAACTACTGCATCAACCCAACCCGTGAACCATTTGCACCTTATGAAACATATAATAGTTGGGAACGACTCACATCTACCTAAATAGTCTGTTAATTTAGTAGTTTTGTAACGTGCTGAATCTAGGTTTGGGAAAAGTTTGCTCGAGACAATAATACAGGAACATCCGGTATCCCTAAGAATGGTAGAGACTTTAATACCATTTACGGTACCTTCACTCAAAGGTGTCTTATTGTTAGATTGTGTGAAGCACATTCCAATACTTTCACCTTTTCCTATGGGACACTCTGGACGTCGATGTCCCAATTTATTACAATTTAAACATCTCAGTGTGAAGGCCGGATAATTCTTAGAGTCAGAGGGTTTGTTTCCCACAGATTGCTTAGATGACACAGATTTATATCTATCTCGCTCTTTAGGGTAGCTATTATGCGCACAAGCATAAATATCTGCGGCTTCTGCTATTTCTGAAGCTGAGTGAATATTCCGTTCTTTGATAAAAATACTTAAGTCAGAGTTTACAGCAGAAAGGAATTGATCTTTACCATCAGGTCACGTAATGAAGCAAAGTCGTGGTCGACTTCGGCACTATCAATCCAACAATCAAACAATCTGAAAAGTGTTGTCAGATACTGCATGTAATTCTGATTTGGAGATATTTTAGTGTGACGAAACTCAGACCTGTAATGATGAGTGTTTTTTTTTTTTTTGAAAGCTTGTAGAATGGCTTTCTTTAGCAGAGGATAATCAGTTATTATTTTAGCAGGTAAGGTGGAATATATATTCAATGCTGACCCAGAAAGAAATAAGCCAAGCCTAGTGGCCCAAGAATCTGATGGCCAGTCACAGAGAGTGGCAATGTTCTCAAACCTGATAATATAGGCCGTGATGTCATCCTGCTCTGTGAAAGGTGGTATTTGAGGCATCCTAATATTAAATTCATGGGCAGGGTACTCTAGTACCCCTTCATCTATTTTGTGTTTAGATAGTTCTACTTTCTTGACTTCTAATTCAATCCTTAATTGTTCTAACTCCTTCTGCTTTGCTTGTTCTTCAATCTCCTTCATCTTGAAGGCTACTTCCCTTGCCTGAACTCTGTCTTCTCTAGCTATCCTTTCCTGTTCTCTTTTGTCCTCACGAGCAATCCTTTCATTTTCTAGAGCTAGTCTTTCCTGTTCCTTTTTCTCTTCTCGGGCTAGTCTTTCCTGTTAATTTTTCTCTTCTCGGGCTAGTCTTTTCTCTTCTAGAGCTAATCTTTCTTGTTCTTTTTTCTCTTCTTCAACCATCTTAGAAGTTATATAGCTATCAAGCTTTTGTCCTGTAAATGTTATACAAACCACACTCCACAAGTTAGTCTTAAATTAACAACTGTAACGTCTGTTTCCTAAGAGGGACTAAGTCCGCACACTTTTTCACCTTCCCAAAGAAGAAAATCTATTGCAATTTCCACTTGGAAGCAAATCTAGTGGGCTCAATAGCCTTCACTATGATAAGCAAACACGGTTCATACAGGAGAGGTTATTATGGAAGTTCCCCAGGTCAACAAAAAATTGGGTAAACTTCTAAACCTAACCACAGAACCTAAACACCGGTAAGTCCTCAAGACTACCAATAAGGACTTGACACCTTAATGAACTCACCCTTTTCAACCTTAAATGTAATACTCACACATAGGTGAACCATCAGAATATGTTGCCCGGTGGTCTGGTGGCTTGAGCTCTCGCTTCACACACGGAGGGCCCGGGTTCGATTCCCGGCGGGTGAAAACATTTCGACGTGTTTCCTTACACCTGTTGTCATGTTTACCTAGCAGCAAATAGGTACCTGGGTTGTTAGTCGACTGGTGTGGGTCGCATCCTGGGGGACAAGATTAAGGACCCCAATTGAAATAAGACAGACAGTCCTCGATGACGCACTGACTTTCTTGGGTTATCTTGGGTGGCTAACCCTCCGGGGTTAAAAATCCGAAGAAATCTTATCTTATCTTTATCTTATCCAGAGTCCTATCCTGGCAAGGTCGCCATTGTCAGGGGAACGCCTTCCACCTGAACAAAAAAATAATGAATAAATAATGAATAACAAAGACAGGGATATTGAATAAAGATAGGTTTTTCTGGATTTTACTTAAAATATAAATAAGGATAAAAAAAAAAGTGGCCGTTGTGATTCTGGTCTGCTGGTAAGTCAGGAGTATGCAATGACCCGGATGTAGGAGAAATGATGTTGGTTTTCTCCGGGTAGGTGGTAAGTCTCTGGAGTAGATAGTAAGTCTCCGGGTAGGTGGTTAGTCTCTGGAGTAGATAGTAAGTCTCCGGGTAGGTGGTAAGTCTCTGGAGTAGATAGTAAGTCTCCGGGTTGGTGGTGAGTCTCCTGGGACCACTATGTTGAAGTACCACACTGTAGATGTCCAAAAAGGTGAGATCGTTAACTCAACACCCTCTAATGCCAGCAAGTCAGGAACTTGGGGCAGAGTAGAAGTTGAGATTTCCCGTTATGTCCAAGGGAATCTTGCTCACAAATCTAGCGTCTATCCTGGAGAACCAGTCCAGCAACACAGATGATCAAATTCAAATTCTTTATTTCGAGTAATATACAAGGTGGGGTGTACTTATAATTATACATTTTATGAAGTAGATATTACAAGATGGCCAATAATATGCCTAGGTATGCCTAGGCTTTTCAGGCAGTCTTATGATAGGTCTTACTCAATAGTGACACAATGATTATACTGATAGTAAGGTTAGGTAATTGTAGTGATTAACTAGGTTTACAAAATTGAGGTACTGAAATTTAAACATTTAAGAATTTAACAATTAGTTTAAGAATTTAGCAATTAGTTTATATATTAATGATAAAGGTGATGTATTGGCATAATACAGTTTCTATATTGGAGTGTCTTAGGCAAACTTATGACTAGCTTAAGAATTATGAAGCAATAGTTGTATTAGAATTTTGGTTAGTACTGTGCAAATTAAGGGGAATCACAGATATCAATAAGTATATTTTGCTGTGGATATGTGCAAGATAAAGTAGTTTTTATGTGGTTAGCTACCGGTTGGGTGCGTGAGATAAGATGTTTTTTAACGGTGCTTTTGAAAATGGAGGTTGTGTCTGCAGTTCTAGAGTTTTCAGGCAGGGAGTTCTAGATTTTAGGCCCTTTTATGCGCATTGAATTTTTGTATAGATTTAGTCGGACACGGGGAATGTCAAAGAGATGTTTATGTCTATGGGTCCTGTCACAACTGTCAAGAAAGTGTTTTAGCTCAGGGTTAAAGTTGGAATTAATGATTCTTTAAATGTAGATAGCAGAGTAGTAAGTATGGATGTTCTGAACAGTGAGTAGGTTTAGGTCTTTGAAGAGTGGGGGGAAGGGTGCTGCCTAGCGTTGGATTGCGTGATAATTCTTACTGCGACTTTTTGTTGGGTTATTATTATTGGCTTTAGGTGGGTAATTGCTGTTGATCCCCATGCACAAATGGCATATGTGAGGTAGGGATAGATGAGTGAATAGTATAGTGTGAGTAGGGCTGATTGTGGTACATAATACCATATCTTAGAGAGGATCCCCACAGTTTTGGACACTTTCTTTGTTATGTGTTGGATATGGGTGCTGAATTTCAGGCTGCTGTCAAGGTGAAGGCGAGGGACTTGCCCTTGTTATGTTTAGCAATAGGTGTAGTGTTGATCTTAATGTTTAATTGTGGATCATCAGGAGAAGAGTGAAGGTGAATTACAAAAAAGGCACAATACCGTGACAATACCGTATCCTGTGTGTTAGTGTGACTTTGTAAATGGTCCAAGTCGGACCGAAACGTCGTCGTAAG
The DNA here is from genome assembly GCA_009830355.1 of Cherax destructor. NCBI lineage: Eukaryota > Metazoa > Arthropoda > Malacostraca > Decapoda > Parastacidae > Cherax > Cherax destructor. The sequence continues at coordinate 13,397 of WNWK01008030.1, read as the reverse complement.
CTCCTCTCTTTTTTATATGTGCGGGTTGTGTGTGTAGTGAAGGTGAAGTAACTCTCCACTCCCCAACAGACACCAGGTAAGAGTAATGCTACCAGGAGTAGAGAGTAAAACCCCCAACAGACAACCGGGAACAAGAGTTTTGCCACAGCCCGCTAGATGGTAGTACTGGCTGTAACTCGTTAATGATACTCCCGGCTGACTGAACAACCGTAACCCTATTTACACTACTTTTTCCTCACAGTTATTGATCCAGCTTCCTCCCTCAGCATCTTCTGGGGGCAGCCAGCCCAGCTCACCGGAACTCAACCACAATAAAAATTATAAATACTATGACCGCTTACTGGGAATGATTTAATTCCTTTTAAGCGTCACTTCGACATAACACACCGCTTGACTAATTACTGAGAATGAAGAACATGACCGTAAAATAGGAAACCCTCCAAATATCATTCACCAAACTGGAAAAAAAAAAAATGCTAAGGTTATTGCAATCCAGTAGGCAGGATACAGTCAGGCAGGATACAGTCAGGCAGGATACAGTCAGGCAGGATACAGTCAGGCAGGATGCAGTCAGGCAGGATACAGTTATGCAGGATACAGTCATGCAGGATACAGTCAGGCAGGATGCAGTCAGGCAGGATACAGTCAGGCAGGATACAGTCATGCAGGATACAGTCATGCAGGATACAGTCAGGCAGGATACAGTCAGGGAGGATACAGTCAGGCAGGATGCAGTCAGGCAGGATACAGTCAGGCAGGATACAGTCATGCAGGATACAGTCAGGGAGGATACAGTCATGCAGGATACAGTCAGACAGGATACAGTCAGGCAGGATACAGTCAGGCAGGATACAGCCATAAAGGATACAGTCAGGCAGGATACAGTCAGGCAGGATACAGTCAGACAGGATACAGTCAGGCAGGATACAGTCAGGCAGGATACAGTCAGGCAGGATACAGTCAGGCAGGATACAGTCAGGCAGGATACAGTCAGGCAGGATACAGTCAGACAGGATACAACCAGGCAGGATACAGTCAGGCAGGATACAGTCAGGCAGGATACAGTCAGGCAGGATACAGTCAGGCAGGATACAGTCAGGCAGGATACAGTCAGGCAGGATACAGTCAGGCAGGATACAGTCAGGCAGGATACAGTCAGGCAGGATACAGTCAGGCAGGATACAGTCAGGCAGGATACAGTCAGACAGGATACAGTCAGACAGGATACAGTCAGGCAGGATACAGTCAGGCAGGATACAGTCAGGCAGGATACAGTCAGACAGGATACAGTCAGGCAGGATACAGTCAGGCAGGATACAGTCAGGCAGGATACAGTCAGGCAGGATACAGTCAGGCAGGATACAGTCAGGCATGATACAGTCCGGCAGGATACAGTCAGACAGGATACAGTCAGACAGGATACAGTCAGACAGGATACAGTCAGGCAGGATACAGTCAGACAGGATACAGTCTGACAGGATACAGTCAGGCAGGATACAGTCAGGCAGGATACAGTCAGGCAGGATACAGTCAGACAGGATACAGTCAGACAGGATACAGTCAGGCAGGATACAGTCAGACAGGATACAGTCTGACAGGATACAGTCAGGCAGGATACAGTCAGGCAGGATACAGTCAGGCAGGATACAGTCAGACAGGATACAGTCAGACAGGATACAGTCAGACAGGATACAGTCAGACAGGACACAGTCAGACAGGATACAGCCATACAGGATACAGTCAGGCAGGATACAGTCAGGCAGGATACAGTCAGGCAGGATACAGGAACAAACAAGGTTCGTAAATGGAAAGATAGATCAAACTAACCTGGACTAAAAGAAAACAATTTGAAAGAATTTACTAAACTGCTGAGCAAACAAGCTGGTTGATTGGATGAACAAGCTGGTCGACTGAACAAGCTGGTCGACTGAACAAGCTGGTCGACTGAACAAGCTGGTCGACTGAACAAGCTGGTCGACTGAACAAGCTGGTCGACTGAACAAGCACCTTGAACAAATGGAGCAGCAACAACAACAACAACTAGTTGATGGCGTTATTATCAACAAGGTTCTGCTTCCAGGAACAGTTGATTGAAACACCTGTGTAGACACCAGTGTCCAAGTGACAGAAGACTAACTGCACTTATCACTATGACCAAGAAATATCAAGGAAGCAGAGAGAGAGAGAGAGCCAGTGTCAAGTGACGAAGACTAAGTATTATCATGCAAGGAATATCAAGAAGAAGAGAGAGAGAGAGAACACCAGTGTCCAAGTGACAGAAGACTAACTGCACTTATCATGACCAAGGAATATCAAGGAGCAGAGAGAGAGAGAGAGAGAGACACCAGTGTCCAAGTGACAGAAGACTAACTGCACTTATCATGACCAAGGAATATCAAGGAAGCAGAGAGAGAGAGAGAGAGAGAGAGAGAGAGACACCAGTGTCCAAGTGACAGAAGACTAACTGCACTTATCATGACCAAGGAATATCAAGGAAGCAGAGAGAGAGAGAGAGAGAGAGACACCAGTGTCCAAGTGACAGAAGACTAAGTGCACTTATCATGACCAAGGAATATCAAGGAAGCAGAGAGAGAGAGAGAGAGAGACACCAGTGTCCAAGTGACAGAAGACTAATGCACTATCATGACCAAGGAATATCAAGGAGCAGAGAGAGAGACACCAGTGTCCAAGTGACAGAAGACTAACTGCACTTATCATGACCAAGGAATATCAAGGAAGCAGAGAGAGAGAGAGAGAGAGAGAGAGAGAGAGAGAGAGACAAGAGAAAGGAGAGAGAGAGAGAGAGAGAGAGAAGAGAGACACCAGTGTCCAAGTGACAGAAGACTAAGTGCACTTATCATGACCAAGGAATATCAAGGAAGCAGAGAGAGAGAGAGAGAGAAACAGTGTCAAGTGACAGAAGACTAAGTGCACTTATACATGACCAAGGAATATCAAGAAGAGAGAGAGAGAGAGAGAGAGAGAGAGAGAGAGAGGAGCAGCAGTAGAGTCAGAGAGAGAAGAGAGGAGAGAGAGTAGGACGAGAAGAGAGAAAGAGAGGAAGAGAGAGAGAGACCAGTGAGGAGAGACAGAAGAAAAAGGAAGAGAGAGAGAGAGAGAGAGAGAGAGAAGAGAGAGGAAGAGAGACGAGTGCCAATGACGGAAACAGAGAGAAGAGAGAATGAGAGAGATTGCACTTATGCAAGAAATCAGAGGGGAGAGAGAGAGAGAGAGAGAGAGAGAGAGAGAGAAGAGAAGAAGAGAGAGAGAGAGAGACGAGAGAAGAGAGATGAAAGGAGATGGAGAGAGAGAGAGAGAGAGAGAGAGAGAGAGGAGAGAGAGAGAGAGGGAGGGGGAGAGAGAATGTGTGTAAATGATTGTCTTATAAATAAGCTTCAAAGTGTAATATTCAGGTTGAGAAAACTTCTCGTGACTAATAATAATAATCTTCACTTCAGCTGTGTACATGACGACAAATTATTATCAGGAAATGAATGGAAGGAAGAAGATATGATATAACCTGTGAAGGTGACCTATCTGCTTTCCTCAAACTGACAATTCTCTTTATTTTTTACTTTTTATTTTATTTGCAAGACTCCTGTTAACATAATTAGTTTATTGTTTTACATTTTATGCAAATTATCAGCTTCATTATTACTAATCATTTTCATATTACATTTTTCACTTATTGTGAATTGTTTGTCGTGTGATAGTTTATCTGAACATTATTTTGTATAACATTTTAAACTGTCTGGGTCTATCTGAAGTGGGCATGAAGTACCAAGAACTACCTGGGTATATCTGAAGTGGGCATGAAGAACCAAGAACTATCTGGGTATATCTGAAGTGGGCATGCAGTACCAAGAAGAACTATCTGGGTCTATCTGAAGTGAACATGAAGTACCAAGAAGAACTATATGGGTATATCTGAAGTGGGCATGAAGTACCAAGAATAACTATCTGGGTCTATCTGAAGTGAACATGAAGTACCAAGAATAACTATCTGGGTGTATCTGAAGTGAACATGAAGTACCAAGAAAAACTATCTGGGTTTATCTGAAGTGAATATGAAGTACCAAGAAGAACTATCTGGGTGTATCTGAAGTGGACATAAAGTACCAAGAAGAACTATCTGGGTGTATCTGAAGTGAACATGAAGTACCAAGAAGAACTATCTGGGTCTATCTGAAATGAACATGAAGTACCAAGAAGAACTATCTGGGTGTATCTGAAGTGAACATAAAGTACCAAGAAGAACTATCTGGGTGTATCTGAAGTGAACATGAAGTACCAAAAAGAACTATCTGGGTGTATCTAAAGTGGACATGAAGTACCAAGAAGAACTATCTGGGTCTATCTGAAGTGGACATGAAGTACCAAGAAGAACTATCTGGGTCTATCTGAAGTGAACATGAAGTACCAAGAAGAACTATCTGGGTCTATCTGAAGTGAACATGAAGTACCAAGAAGAACTATCTGGGTCTATCTGAAGTGGACATGAAGTACCAAGAAGAACTATCTGGGTGTATCTGAAGTGAACATGAAGTACCAAGAAGAACTATCTGGGTGTATCTGAAGTGGACATGAAGTACCAAGAAGAACTATCTGGGTGTATCTGAAGTGGACATGAAGTACCAAGAAGAACTATCTGGGTGTATCTGAAGTGACATGAAGTACCAAGAAGAACTATCTGGGTGTATCTGAAGTGGACATGAAGTACCAAGAAGAACTATCTGGGTGTATCTGAAGTGGACATGAAGTACCAAGAAGAACTATCTGGGTTATCTGAAGTGGACATGAAGTACCAAGAAGAACTATCTGGGTTATCTGAAGTGGACATGAAGTACCAAGAAGAACTATCTGGGTGTATCTGAAGTGGACATGAAGTACCAAGAAGAACTATCTGGGTGTATCTGAAGTGGACATGAAGTACCAAGAAGAACTATCTGGGTGTATCTGAAGTGGACATGAAGTACCAAGAAGAACTATCTGGGTCTATCTGAAGTGGACATGAAGTACCAGAAGAACTATCTGGGTTATCTGAAGTGGACATGAAGTACCAAGAAGAACTATCTGGGTTATCTGAAGTGGACATGAAGTACCAAGAAGAACTATCTGGGTTATCTGAAGTGAACATGAAGTACCAAGAAGAACTATCTGGGTTTATCTGAAGTGAACATGAAGTACCAAGAAGAACTATCTGGGTGTATCTGAAGTGGACATGAAGTACCAAGAAGAACTATCTGGGTGTATCTGAAGTGGACATGAAGTACCAAGAAGAACTATCTGGGTGTATCTGAAGTGGACATGAAGTACCAAGAAGAACTATCTGGGTGTATCTGAAGTGGACATGAAGTACCAAGAAGAACTATCTGGGTGTATCTGAAGTGAACATGAAGTACCAAGAAGAACTATCTGGGTGTATCTGAAGTGAACATGAAGTACGAAGAAGAACTATCTGGGTGTATCTGAAGTGGACATGAAGTACCAAGAAGAACTATCTGGGTGTATCTGAAGTGGACATAAAGTACCAAGAAGAACTATCTGGGTGTATCTGAAGTGGACATGAAGTACCAAGAAGAACTATCTGGGTGTATCTGAAGTGGACATGAAGTACCAAGAAGAACTATCTGGGTGTATCTGAAGTGGACATGAAGTACCAAGAAGAACTATCTGGGTGTATCTGAAGTGGACATGAAGTACCAAGAAGAACTATCTGGGTGTATCTGAAGTGGACATGAAGTACCTAGAAGAACTATCTGGGTGTATCTGAAGTGAACATGAAGTACCAAGAAGAACTATCTGGGTGTATCTGAAGTGAACATGAAGTACCAAGAAGAACTATCTGGGTGTATCTGAAGTGAACATGAAGTACCAAGAAGAACTATCTGGGTGTATCTGAAGTGGACATGAAGTACCAAGAACTATCTGGGTCTATCTGAAGTGGACATGAAGTACCAAGAAGAACTATCTGGGTGTATCTGAAGTGGACATGAAGTACCAAGAAGAACTATCTGGGTGTATCTGAAGTGAACATGAAGTACCAAGAAGAACTATCTGGGTGTATCTGAAGTGGACATGAAGTACCAAGAAGAACTATCTGGGTGTATCTGAAGTGGACATGAAGTACCAAGAAGAACTATCTGGGTGTATCAGAAGTGGACATGAAGTACCAAGAAGAACTGTGTGAATTACAAAATGACGAGTTTGTTAAAACTTTATTCAGTGTAAAAGTGACCATGATGTGGCTGTGTGACGAGACACTGATCAAATACACAAATTAAACTTATTTGGTAAGAAAGCTGCTGCTACTTTTCCCATCATCATATTTCCTTAAATGTGGTTTAAGTGACTTACTACATAATGTGGTTTAAGTGACTTACTACATAATGTGCTTTAAGTGACTTACTACATAATGTGCTTTAAGTGACTTACTACATAATGTGATTTAAGTAATTTACTACATAATGTGGTTTGAGTTACTTACTACATAATGTGGTTTAAGTGACTTACTACATAATGTGGTTTAAGTGACTTACTACATAATGTGTTTTAAGTGACTTACTACATAATGTGGTTTAAGTAATTTACTACATAATGTGGTTTGAGTTACTTACTACATAATGTGGTTTAAGTGACTTACTACATAATGTGGTTTAAGTGACTTACTACATAATGTGGTTTAAGTGACTTAATACATAATGTGCTTTAAGTGACTTACTTCATAATGTGGTTTAAGTGACTTACTACATAATGTGGTTTAAGTGACTTACTACATAATGTGGTTTAAGTGACTTACTACATAATGTGGTTTAAGTGACTTACTACATAATGTGGTTTAAGTAATTTACTACATAATGTGGTTTGAGTGACTTACTACATAATGTGGTTTAAGTGACTTACTACATAATGTGGTTTAAGTGACTTACTACATAATGTGGTTTAAGTGACTTACTACATAATGTGGTTTAAGTGACTTACTACATAATGTGGTTTGAGTGACTTACTACATAATGTGGTTTAAGTGACTTACTACATAATGTGGTTTGAGTGACTTACTACATAATGTGGTTTAAGTGACTTACTACATAATGTGGTTTAAGTGACTTACTACATAATGTGGTTTAAGTGACTTACTACATAATGTGGTTTGAGTGACTTACTACATAATGTGGTTTAAGTATATAATAATAATAATAATAATAATAATAATAATAATAATAATAATAATAATAATAATAATAATAATAATAATAATAATAGTTTATTTGGACATGATACAAAGAATTACAATTGGTTATTGAGATTACATGAGGTGTACATGCCAAAAGACCCTAGTATGCAGGGCATTTTGGGCAGACTTAAAATTAACTTAAAATTAAATTGTAAGAATTTTTGTAGATAGTATACAATGAGTAAAGGTGAGTATTTAAGCTATGAAATTTGAACATAGTTTAGATATGACATTTTTTAAACATAGTTTTGTACTTTTGTCTTCATTATAAAATTAATTAAATCAGATTAAACAAATTAAAGCAATAATAATAATAAAATAATAAAAAGTTATGGTTGATAATTTATAAAATAAGTAAAGTTGCATATCTAAGTTATAAAGTTTGAATATAAGTTGAACATATCAATTAATTGTAGCAATTTATTGTAGCAATGCAACTAATTGAGTGAGATAACAATTTAAAACAATTAATTGCATTGCAGTTAGTTTACGTGGTCATTATAATGTAAGTGTTGTTGAAATAATTAGCTAAGTATGTATTATTCATAACAGGTTTTACATTCATTCATTCCTTCATTCATACATTACATTCAATTGATTAGTCAGGTTTTTACGTTAAGTGATTATTCTACTTTGCTGGGAATGTTTGATATGGAGCAATTAGCTTTGGGTGAGAAGGTGGTTTTTTAGCATCGTTTTGAATTGGGGTACAGGTAGGATTTCTTTGGCAATGACAGGTAATGAATTCCAAATTTTCGTGCCTTTTATATGCATTGAGTTTTTACATAGTGTTAGGTGGACACGGGGAACATCGAGGAGTGATCTGTGTCTAGTGTTATGGTCATGTGTCCTGTTAAAATTAGTAAGGAGAAGTTTGAGTGGTGGGTTAATATTTGCATAGAGTGTTATATGTATGTAATAGGCACACTAAAAAGTATGGATGTCTTGTATGGTGAGAAAGTTTAGGTTTTTGAATATTGGTGGAGTATGTTGCCTGGAGTGAGAATTTGTTATCATTCTAACTGCTGCCTTTTGTTGTGTTATTAGTGGTCTGAGATGAGTTATTGATGTAGAGCCCCATGCGCAGATTCCATAGGTGAGGTAGGGGTAAATGAGTGAGTGATATAGGGTAAGGAGAGCTGGTTGTAGAACATAGTACCGTATCTTGGATAGTATTCCCACGGTCTTTGAGACTTTCGTGGAGATTTGTTGTATATGTGTCTGAAATTTGAGGCCACTGTCAAGATGGATTCCTAAGAATTTTCCCTCTGTGAGTTTTGCGATAGGGGACCCGTTTATCATTATGTTAAGTGGTGCGTTTGTAGCTCTGTTCCCAAACTGGATAAAATAGGTTTTATCAATATTGAGAGTAAGTTTGTTGGTCATCATCCAGGTAGATATTTTCTGCAATTCAGTATTTGCAGTGTTGGCTAATGTGTCTGGGCTTGGGTGAGAGATAACGTATGTAGTGTCATCTGCAAAAAGTATGGGTTTGAGTAGTTGAGATGCATTTGGTAGGTCGTTAATGTAAATGAGAAAGAGTAGTGGGCCAAGAACACTTCCCTGTGGGACACCTACGGTAATAGTTTGCGCGGTGGAGCTAGCTCCATTTGTGTACACATATTGGTTTCTGTTGCTAAGGTATGATTTTAGGTAGTGTCCTCTTATACCATAGTGTGATAATTTTAAGTGTAACAGATCATGGTCAACTGTATCAAAAGCTTTACGTAAATCAATGAAGATTCCCACTGGGATTTCTTTTTTCTCAAGGGCGGTGTAAATTATTTCTAACATGTGTATAATGGCATCATTTGTATTTTTATTAGGCCTGAATCCAAATTGACAGTGGTTGAGTACGTTGTTGGAGGTGAGGTAGGAATATATTTGTCTATGAATTAATTTTTCAAAGATTTTGGAGAGAAGGGGTAAGTTAGATATCGGCCTGTAGTTATTCAGGTCTGCTTGATCTCCTCCTTTATGTATTGGAGTGACCCTCGCTATTTTGAGTATTGATGGGAAGGTAGAGGATTCAATGGATTTGTTAAAAAGTGTTGCAATAATTGGTGAGAGAACTTGAGAGGCTTTTTTGTGACTTAGTACATAACAAAGAAACTGACTTGATATTATAAAATAAGGAGACTTGAGACCTAAACTTACTAAATTTCTTCCTGAAATCAAAACCATTTATAGTACACATCAAGCTCAAGGATCTCAATGGCTTATATTCAATGACTTATATTCAAACTTATATTCAAACTTTAAAACTTAGATAAGCAACTTTACTTATTTCATAAATTATCAACCATAACTTTTATTATGTTATTATTACTATTGCTTTAATTTGTTTAATCTGATCTAATTAATTTTATAATGAAGACAAAAGTACAAAACTATGTTCAAATTTCATAGCTTAAATACTCACCTTTACTCATTATATACTATCAACAATAATTCTTACAATCTAGTTTTAAGCTAATTTTAAGTCTGCCCAAAATGCCCTGCATATTAGGGGCTTTGGCATGTACACCTTATGTAATCTCAATAACCAAATGTAATTCTTTGTATCATGTCCAAATAAAAATTATTATTATTAAATTATTATTATTATTATTATTAATTAAGAATCTCAAACTTGATGAATGTAAACTTGAACTTGGTGAGTTACTGAAATAAATTTAATTTTGCTGTATTGAATTTTTATCCAATATTATACCTTTTCAACTCCCAAATTTGTTTTTATATCAGACAGGATATCAATTTTTTGAGGTGTGGAGTTGTGGCATGATGCAAGAAAGGTTGACACACAATGGCCTATACTATATTGTCACCATTTTAATTCAAGTACTGTTGACGATAAAGTTTATGCTGATTAACCCATTTGGATTTAGCGTTTTACTATGCATGTAATTAAACAATAATAATAATAATAATAATAATAATAATAATAATAATAATAATAATAATAATAATAATTATAAAAATAATTACTTCAAAGTCAATATTTTTTTTTTCCTCAGGTGACCAAATCAGCGGAGTTTCTTCGTGACTTGAACTGTGAAGTGACGTGTAGCAGTGTGAAGACGCAGGTAAAGTGACGTGTAGCAGTGTGAAGACGCAGGTAAAGTGACGTGTAGCAGTGTGAAGACGCAGGTAAAGTGACGTGTAGCAGTGTGAAGACGCAGGTAAAGTGACGTGTAGCAGTGTGAAGACGCAGGTAAAGTGACGTGTAGTAGTGTGAAGACGCAGGTAAAGTGACGTGTAGCAGTGTGAAGACGCAGGTAAAGTGACGTGTAGCAGTGTGAAGACGCAGGTAAAGTGACGTGTAGCAGTGTGAAGACGCAGGTAAAGTGACGTGTAGTAGTGTGAAGACGCAGGTAAAGTGACGTGTAGCAGTGTGAAGACGCAGGTAAAGTGACGTGTAGCAGTGTGAAGACGCAGGTAAAGTGACGTTAATACTTGTGTCATAATGAATAAAATAAACTTTTATTATTAATAATAACAGTAATTATGACAATAATAATAATAATAATAATAATAATAATAATAATAATAATAATAATAATAATATTATTATTATTATTATTATTATTATTATTATTATTATTATTATTATTATTATTAGTAGTAGTAGTAGTAGTAGTGTAGTAGTAGTAGTAGTAGTAGTAGTAGTATCATTATAGAATTATTATAATAATAATTATTAATTATTTATATGTTTATTATAAAACTAATTTTTAAAACAAATGTTTATAATGTTTTTTGTTTAGAGTGAAGGAACTTCAGTAAGGTTATTAATAAAACACTTACCATTGTTCTACCTGTGTTTGGACATTTTAAGTCATTGGCTTCATGACTATTTGTACATTAAATTACTTTAATTATGATCATGGAATAAAGAGTTGAACCCCTACGGGTCAAACAGCGGCTGGAAATACAAGAGATAGAGAATGTAATCAGGTTTTATTCTAAGTGAGAGAGAACTTATATATATTATGATTCACACCTCCACCACCTCGCTCTCACTTAACTTACTTATATATATTAAGATTCACACCTCCACCACCTCGCTCTCACTTAACTTACTTATATATATTAAGATTCACACCTCCACCACCTCGCTCTCACTTAACTTACTTATATATATTAAGATTCACACCTCCACCACCTCGCTCTCACTTAACTTACTTATATATATTAAGATTCACACCTCCACCACCTCGCTCTCACTTAACTTACTTATATATATTAAGATTCACACCTCCACCACCTCGCTCTCACTTAACTTACTTATATATATTAAGATTCACACCTCCACCACCTCGCTCTCACTTAACTTACTTATATATATTAAGATTCACACCTCCACCACCTCGCTCTCACTTAACTTACTTATATATATTAAGATTCACACCTCCACCACCTCGCTCTCACTTAACTTACTTATATATATTAAGATTCACACCTCCACCACCTCGCTCTCACTTAACTTTCCATAAAGTTCAGTAAATATTACTTCCTTACGCATAATCATTAAATAATTTTAATTATAATAGGTAATTACTTAGGTACCAGCAGTTATTCTCAATGGAATGTCTTTTTTTCTTGAAAATTATTTTATCGTTCATCAATATGTTATGTTAGGTAGTTTAAACTCCACAAAAAACTTAATAATGCTTCAACATCAATACATTGATGTACTTAATCTTTCAGTGTATATATTGTAAGAAATATACAGTACACTGCAAGATATACACTGAGTAATTGAATGAGCGATAGACACTTGAGATATGTTGCACATTAGACATGTGCAACATCTGACTATATTTACTGTAGTCGTTTATCCATCAAGTTGCTTCATCAATACAAATTCAAGGACATAATGTGAAGACAGTAGAACCATATACTAAAAGATGAGGTAATCAGTCCCTGAACTCGGAGTTGGTGAAGAGTGTCGTAGTTTCGAACACTCTGAAGACTGAAACAAAGGAATGAAGACTGGCGCTATATACTGGCGTCAGAAGAGTGACGTAGCAGACGTATCAACTGTCACTGCTACACGTCCCTCACCTGACGCCAGTATATAAGCGCCAGTCTTTATTCCTGTGCTTTAGACTCTTCAAGACTACGGTGCTCTTCACCAGCTCCAAGGCTCAGGGACTGATCACCTCATGTTTTGTCTGTAATGTCTTCACATTATGTCCTTGAATCTGTATTGATAAAGCCACTGGATGGCGAAGCGTCTATAATAAAGACGCCCAGAGGCTGGACATGTGTCTATTTCTTAATGTTGTTGTTACTGAATACAATTCATTTACAACATGATATACATGAACTCGAAAATTTACGCAGAGAGATGTACCTTAAGATATATACAGAGAGATATACACTGAGGAAAATACGTGTCTACACATACAGATCGACACCCACCACCGACAGATATACACTAGACAATGGTTTTCAACCTTTTATCAGTGATGGCTCCTTCACATTACATATTTTATTCTGTGACAACCCTAGTCAATTTTCTATTAGAACCGCTTCCCAAGAGCACTTAATAATAATAATAATAATAATAATAATAATAATAATAATAATAATAATAATAATAATAATAATAATAATAATAATAATAATAATAATAATAAACATACAAGAGCATAAAACACACATATGAAATATACAGACCTGTTAGATTAACGTAGTGCACAAGCGTTATAGATCGAAATTAAATAAACAAAGCAAAGAGAAACTAACTTGTCTTGTGTGTCTGCTGACACATCATGTGTCCGTCTGGTAATGGTATTATGTGATAATGGGAACCTCTTTAATTTTTTTTCTGCTTCATTGCCAAACATGGTTTTTACAATGGCAATACAAGCAGGGAGAATAATTGTCTTTGCTTCTCTATGAGGAGTCATATTTTTAGCTAGTAATTCTGCTGCTAAATACCTGATCTCTTGAGCTTTATTAGAAACATTGATAGTTTTAGAAAATATCAGCTGTGTCGTCTTCGCTCTTACAAAAGTCTCTCAAAGTATGATGGAGGTTTGTTAGTAAGATGATGTTGTTTGTCAGTGAAATGTCTCATTAACTTGCTGGCTACCAGGGCTTCATTGTCCACTTTATCACCACTAATAACACATTCTGCCGGAGGATTAACTTC
>WNWK01008029.1:0-88143 GCA_009830355.1 Cherax destructor | reverse complement strand
TGGCCTCATTTAATTATGCTGCACAGTTCGGGTCCCCCGTTTTAAAAGAATGGATATAAATGCATGGAAAACGACAGGGAGGATGACAAAGTTGACCCCATGTATCAGAAATCTTCCTTTGAGGATAGACTGGGGCCCTTGAATCTGCACTCTTTGAAAGGCGTAAAAATTAGGGGGATATGATTGGGGTTGTAAAAGGGTCAGTTTTGGGCTTCCTGTTGTTTACAATTTACATAAACGACATAGATGAGGGAATAAATAGCAACATAAGCAAATTTGCTGATGACACCAAAATAGGCCATCCAATTCATTCTAATGAGGACATTAGAGCACTCCAGGATGATTTGAATAGACTGATGCAGTGGTCGGAGAAGTGGCAGATGCAGTTTAATGTAGATAAATGCAAAGTTCTAAATGTTGGGCAGGACAATAACCATGCCACATATAAACTGAATAATGTAGATCTTAATACTTGTGATTGCGAGAAGGATTTAGGAGTTCTGGTTAGTAGTAATCTGAAACCAAGACAACAGTGCATAAGTGTTTGCAATAAAGCTAACAGAATCCTTGGCTTCATATCAAGAAGTATAAATAATAGAAGTCCTCAGATTGTTCTTCAACTCTATATATCTTTGGTTAGGCCTCATTTAGATTATGCTGCACAGTTCTGGTCACCGTATTACAGAATGGATATAAATGCACTGGAAAACGTACAGAGGAGGATGACAAAGTTGATCCCATGTATCAGAAATCTTCCCTATGAGGATAGACTGAGGGCCTTGAATCTGCACTCTCTAGAAAGGCGTAGAATTAGGGAGGATATGATTGAGGTGTATAAATGGAAAACAGGAATAAATAAAGGGGATGTAAATAGAGTGCTGAAAATATCCAGCCAAGACAGGACTCGCAGCAATGGTTTCAAGTTGGAAAAGTTCAGATTCAGGAAGGATATAGGAAAGCACTGGTTTGGTAATAGATGAGTGGAACAAACTCCCGAGTACCGTCATAGGGGCTGGGATGTTGTGTATAGTTTTAAAAATAGGTTAGATAAATACATGAGTGGGTGTGGGTGGGTGTGAGTTGGACCTGACTAGCTTGTGCTACTAGGTCAGATGCCGTACTAATTCCTAAAGTGGAAGTGACCTGACTACCTGGAGTTTACCTGGAAAGGGTTAAATCCAGGTGGTCGGCTAGATAAATATATGAGAGGGTGCGGGTGGGTGTGAGTTGGTCCTGACTAGCTTGTGCTACTAGGTCAGATGTCGTGCTCCTTCCTTAAGTGAATGTAACCTGACCTGGCTGGGTCGGGGCATTGGCTTAAGCCGGTTGGAGACTTGGATCTGCCTCGCATGGGCCAGTAGGCTTGCTGCAGTGTTCCTTCTTTCTTATGTTCTTATGTTTTTATAAAGTTCTCTGTCTCCACAAGCTATTCAGTGCACCACTCACCTTTTTCCCCTCCTTAATTCTATGATTCACCTCATCCTTCATAGACCCATCCGCTGACACATCCACTCCCAAATATCTGAACACATTCACCTCCTCCATACTCTCTCCCTCCAACCTGATATCCAATCTTCCGTTATCTATTTTTTTTGTTATCCTCATCACCTTACTCTTTCCTATATTCACTTTTAATTTCTTTCTTTTACATACCCTACCAAACTCACCCACCAACCTCTGCAACTTCTCTTCAGAATCCCCCAAAAGCACAGTGTCATCAACAAAGAACAACTGTGACAACTCCCACTTTGTGTTAGATTCTTTATCTTTTAACCCCACACCTCTTGCCAACACCTGAGCATTCACTTCTCTTACAACTATATCTATAAATATATTGAATAACCATGGTGACATCACACATCCCTGTCTAAGGCCTACTTTTACTGGGAAATAATCTCCCTATCGCCTACATTCTCTAACTTGAGCCTCACTATCCTCGTAAAAACTTTTCACCGCTTTCAGTAACCTACCTTCTATTCCATACATTTGCAACATCTGCCACATTGCTCCCTATCCACCCTATCATATGCCTTTTCGAAGTCCATAAATGCCACAAACACCTCTTTACCCTTATCTAAATATTGTTCACCTATATGTTTCACTGCAAACACTTGGTCTACACACCCCTACCCTTCCTAAAGCCTCCTTGTTCATCTGCTATCCTGCTCTCTGTCTTACTCTTAATTCTTTCAATAATAAGTCTACCATACACTTTACCAGGTATACTCAACAGACTTATTCCCCTATAATTTTTACACTCTCTTTTGTCCTCTTTGCCTTTATAGAAAGGAACTATGCATGCTCTCTGCCAATCTCTAGGTACTTTACCCTCTTCTATACATTTATTAAATAAAAACACTAACCACTCCAAAACTATATCCCCACCTGCCTTTAACATTTCTATCTTTATCCCATCAATTCCAGCTGCTTTACCCCCTTTCATTCTACTCACTGCCTCACGAACTTTGCCCACACTCACAACTGGTTCTTCCTCACTCCTATAAGTTGTTATTCCTCCTTGCCCTATACATGAAATCACAGTTTCCCTATCTTCATCAACATTTAACAATTCCTCAAAATATTCCCTCTATCTTCCCGATACCTCTAACTCTCCATTTAATAATTCTCCTCTCCTATTTTTAACTGACAAATCCATTCTTTCTCTAGGCTTTCTCAACTTATTAATCTCACTCCAAAACTTTTTCTTATTTTCAACAAAATTTGTTGATAACATCTCACTCACCCTCTCATTTGTGAAAACTTGTGAATACTAAATACAATAGAGCCCCACTTATATGGCAGGTTAGGTTCCAGGCTACCGCCGGAAAGCGGACCTTGCTGGAAAGCAGAACACCCTTTTTTTCCACTTATAAATGATATAAATGCCAGATAACAAGTTTATACTAACATGTATTAAGTTAGCAATAGAACTAGGCATTAAAAAAAATAAAAAGTAAATTACACGCACAGTACACTCATTACTTACCTATAAATATTTGTAGTCTTTATGTAGGGTGAGAGGTGAATAGTATTTATTGTAAGAGGTGAGGTGTGGTAGGTATGGTAGTCAGGTGTGGTAGGTATAACCCCCCACACATAATATATATTTAAAGCACCCTAGAGTAATAAAATGCATATACATTACACTCATTACTTACCTGAAAATATTTGTAGTCTTAATGTAGAGTGAGAGGTCAGTAAATAAGATACAATGAATAAACGAGAGAAGAGAACGAGTAAATGAGAGAGGATAGAGCTGCAGAGTCTGTAATCAAGCAGATGAACGCGTCTGGTTATTTTTTATACACGTTCATTTCCATGTTTGTGAAGCTTATACCATAATATCAACACCTTACATTGTGTACAAGTTGTCTCCACGTTGGTACAGTAGAATAAATAAAAAGCAACACTCCCAGTCTCATGTAACACGTTTTTAGAAGGAATGACACTGTGTAGTATGATTATTGCGACCCCAGATTGGGGCACAATATATATATGTTGAAATATTGTAGTATTTAATTATGTATACGTATTTCCCTTTCTTATAATTTTATATGTATTGCTGATATTTTTGATAATAGCTAAATCATTAATATCTTGCTTTATATTATTATTTGACCTAGCTATATTATCAGGTAGGATGTAACATGTACACTATTGTGCTCGTATGTTCAAGTGTGGTGAGTAACTGCCCGAGTTGGCAAACTACCTTGTTAACTACCACTTGCTTGTTTGTGTCGGCCTGTACCTCGCACCGTCCTGGAGTAGCGGGTGAGTCACGTGACCAGTGGCATGATCCCACCTGAGCTGGAAGCCTGCCTCCCCTTATTCACTCTCTTCTCTTCTGACTCATTGGAGTAACACCTCGCTCTTGTCTCTGCTTGTTTCCTCGTCATTTAGACTCTGGTAGTTTATGTGTTCGGTGGTAAGATGAAACATACTTCTCTGGACTCTGTGTAACTCTGTTCACAGAGAATAGCCTAGACTTAGTGATTTTCGACGTTTTACTGGGTTGTGTGTCCCATTGACACTGAGATAACTCAGGTCTCTAGCTATAGCTTCTGACCTAATTCATTGAGGCATCTGTGCACCGTCGCAGTTGGGGGATTTTGGTTATGCTGAACTTGGATTCAGTATTAAGGGAGTTTTGTGACTATTATGGAGGATCTGCTGATGGTCCCCAGTTAGGGTCGTTATTTTATCTTCTTGTTCCTGGCGCTGTGTTGCTGTTGCTTACTATATTGCTGTTCGGCGAATTGGTCATTTTATTGTTCAAGCAGGCTGTTTTGATAGCCTGTTTGTTAGAGAAGTTAGCTTATGAGAGGACGTTTAGTCGGTCACTGTTCGAGTCGAGTCTTAACGAGTTACCTGGAGTACACATATAGTACACACACATACACATGTATATATCTTAGTATTATTGTAAATTGCTGACATTGTACCAGATGGTACTTGAGAGCCATTAAGATATATGTGCCTTCAGCACAATAATATTGTATATGAGAGAAGTGTAGGAGCTAACCTCCTAATTAATATTATAATTAATAACCTGATTATATTTAAATTGATTTACTTTGATACTCTAGATGTTTTAATATTGTTAATAAACTTATTAAATTTAATTCTTTGGTTAGTACCCTCTCAGTTGAAATCCTATGATAGTATTGATTATTATGGATAACTGGACCAGGATACTGACTACTTTTTGCAAAAACCCAGTAACAGGCTGGATGCTAGAGGGGCATTCCTTTCTAGTGTTCACTGGAGATGTCTATTTCTAATAGATATCGCATCTTTTGTAACAAATGGGGGCCTGTCCAGGAGGTTCTTGATCCAAGGTGTTGGAGAAATTATCTAGTTTACCATACTAGTAACTTTATGGTCAAACACTGAGTAATTTCTTAATCTGAAGACTAAGAGTTTGGTCTTGTACAACATCATAGGAGATGGAAATACTGTTAATAAGCTCTAGCTCTAAGACAACCAACACTATTATAACTTGTAAAGTAAATTCCTATTAGGATTCTAGCTTCCCATAATCACTCTCTCATAGTGTACTTCATGATGTATGTAAAGGTGAAACAGTTAATTGATACTCTGACTTTGTCAAAGTTAAGTACTTTAACCCTTAAACTGTCCAAACATATATATACGTTAGTACTGCTACTGCCCCAAACGTATATTTACGTTTTATTTTTCCTGCCTTCAAATTTGGCACGATTCGCCTGAGATGCCTGGTCAGCATAGAATGGGTCTTAACACTCGGTGTGCGCCATATTAAAAAAATCTGGGACCACTTAGTACCTTGTGGGAGCACCAGTTAAATTGAGCGCCAGCTAGAGCAAACACTGCGGCAAACACCAAGGATTCACTGATGTCATGTCATATTAACACTCCCCTTTGAAGTGGAAAGTGATGTCAGCAGGCTGGCAGGCCAGCTGGCTGCCTGCCTGCCTGTGGATCTGGCTGGCAAGCAGCTGGTTGGCCACCTGGCTGGCCAGCAGCTGGCTGGTCAGCTGGGTACCTGATTGGCATTCTATCTCTGTCTGCCTGTCTGTATCTATCTGTCTCTGTCTCTATCTGTCTCTATCTCACAGGAACACATACGTAAATACAATTATACATAGTGTAAATTACCTAGGATACTAAAAAAATCAATACAAAGTGATATAATGTGCTTGTGATCTGCATAATACCAGTTGGTTTATGATCTACTCTCTGAGACAAGCAGACAGAAAGACAGACACACAGACAGACACCGACAGACAGACGGGTTTGCGTAACAAATAAAGGGAAGCAGTGTAAGCTCGTCAAATGTCATCACTGTAATTACTGGACCGATAAGAAGAGATAAGATTACCCTCACCCCTCCTCAAATGTCACCAGTCATCATTAGTGGAGATCAGATGAGATAAGGCAGTGACACATATCTTACATAATGGCTTCAAGGGAACTTTATTATTATTACATATTATTATTATTATTATTATTATTATTATTATTATGCACTATCATTATTATTATTATTATTATTATCATTATCATTATTATTCACTATCATTATTATTATTATTATTTTCATGCACTATCATTATTATTATTATTTGAGTACAGTTTCAGTACCTAATATTACTGTCAGAACAAAGATTGGCTATGAAATCACAAGAACTACTATAAATTGTAATTATCAGAACATAAAAAATACATAAAAATAATAAAATAAAGAGAAAAAAAGGTATATCGGCAACAATTCTGCAGGCGGCAGGACTCATGTTGCTGTCAGGTGAGCATCCAGTGCCAACTTCTCCGCCTCATATCTTTGTAACTACTCACCCTAATTGTTTTTTTACCCTATAACACTTAAAAAAATGTGTTCTTTATTTCTATAATTTTTTTTTTTTCAAAATATTCGGGGCACTGGGCGTGCGAACGTATATATACGTTTGGACCGTTTAAGGGTTAAAACTTCAGATGTGTTGGCAAGTAGCCAAGTATCTGAGTGTGACGTACAACAGGAATTACACCGCAGAAACTGTCAGAGCATTAATTAAAGATATATTGTTTCCTGCTCACGCAGAGATTTCTGATTCCGATTCAGATACAGAGAGCATAGTGTCACAGTTAGGAAGTATGTCGCTAATTGATGACGTAGAAGAAAGAGCAATTCAGGCAGAAGTATCTGAGCCTAGTATGACTCAGTTTACTCTCACACCCTCCCGTCTGACTGAGACATTAGTACAGAGTGTAGCTGGCAGTATGACAGTCTCATACTAGTACCGTTTATGCTACACTTGTGTCTACTTATACTAGACCAGATCTAGACTCTATTGGCATGGCTGGACTAGGTGCCAGACCTAAGGTCCGTCCAGATACACCTGTTCATTTCCTTACTTCTCCATTGCCCACTGGTCCTATCTCTCAGGAACAGTTCGAGAGGATGGAACACCTAATATTGTTGCAGACTGCACAAATTGAGGCACAGAGGAAATTGAACGAGGAAGAGTTCCATAGAGAGACTTTTCGTTTCGAGAGACAACAGATTAATAGATCTAATCAACCTAGTAGTACAACAGAGGATACATTTAATGTGCAGAAAGCTGCCTCGATGGTTTCTAAGTTCTTTGAGAGTGACTTAGACACGTACTTTGATGTGTTTGAGAACCAGGCACGTGCTATGAGTTGGCCATGTAAGTATTGGGCTACATTGTTGCACACAGCTTTGACTGGCAGAGCTCAAACATGTACTGCTGCTTTGCCATTTGCCAAATACATTAACTATGACACTGTCAAGGAAATCATTCTCGAGACCTATAATTTGTTACCTGTAAGTTATCAATGTGCATTTCGTACGTTACAACGACGACAAGGTCAAACGTGTGTCGAGTTTGCCTGTGAGAAAAAGCTTTCATTTGAGAGGTGGTGTAGAGCCTCAAATTGCAAAACTTATGACAGCCTCGTACAGCTGCTGCTGCACGAAGAATTCAACAACTGTATGTCTGCTGATGTTCAAGAATATCTGATTGATCACACTGCCTCAGATATTCTAGAGACTGCAGCATTAGCTGACAATTACGAAATTTCTCACAAACTTGTACAGTGGTACCTCGACTTACGATGGTCCCCAAACTCACCCTTTTATGTAAGTTTATTTTTTAAATGCTTTTGTAAGTGTAATTTTGGGGTCTAAAAGGACTAGTCTATTTTACAACATTTCTTAAGGAGATAAATTCGTTTGGTAATGGCACTTGAACAGCATTCTGGAATGAAAAATATCGTAAGTCGAGGTACCACTGTATATATACTAAATCACAGAGAAGCAAGGTTACTAAAAAGTGTCATAGGAGTTGGCAAACCAAATCAGCTGATCATTGCCGGCCTAACTCTCCTGCTACTGTAACTTCTCGTATATTCACCAGGAAATCTGACATTCCTGAATCTCTCTCTGTAGCGAGACAGAAGTCTAATACTGAGAAGAAGAAAGTTAAATGTACCTACTGTCTTAAGAAAGGTCATACTAGAGAGTATTGCTTCAAATTAGAAAGAGATACGAGAGATGACGATCGTACGGCTGGCGCCCCCACTCAAGTCGTATCCTCTTCGGTGCAACAAGGGCACCAATATCCTAGTAATACTTCTGATCCTGCTGTTTTGGAGAATGTTTCTCAGAATAGATGACAAGCATCAGACTGTGTATCCAGAGGCAAAGTACGACTTGACGAATCAAAGCTAACCGAGACAGATAGATACAGACAGGCAGACAGAGATAGAATGCCAATCAGGTACCCAGCTGACCAGCCAGCTGCTGGCCAGCCAGGTGGCCAACCAGCTGCTTGCCAGCCAGATCCACAGGCAGGCAGGCAGCCAGCTGGCCTGCCAGCCTGTGGATCTGGCTGGCAAGCAGCTGGTTGGCCACCTGGCTGGCCAGCAGCTGGCTGGTCAGCTGGGTACCTGATTGGCATTCTATCTCTGTCTGCCTGTCTGTATCTATCTGTCTCTGTCTCTATCTGTCTCTATCTCACAGGAACACATACGTAAATACAATTATACATAGTGTAAATTACCTAGGATACTAAAAAAATCAATACAAAGTGATATAATGTGCTTGTGATCTGCATAATACCAGTTGGTTTATGATCTACTCTCTGAGACAAGCAGACAGAAAGACAGACACACAGACAGACACCGACAGACAGACGGGTTTGCGTAACAAATAAAGGGAAGCAGTGTAAGCTCGTCAAATGTCATCACTGTAATTACTGGACCGATAAGAAGAGATAAGATTACCCTCACCCCTCCTCAAATGTCACCAGTCATCATTAGTGGAGATCAGATGAGATAAGGCAGTGACACATATCTTACATAATGGCTTCAAGGGAACTTTATTATTATTACATATTATTATTATTATTATTATTATTATTATTATTATTATTATGCACTATCATTATTATTATTATTATTATTATTATCATTATCATTATTATTCACTATCATTATTATTATTATTATTTTCATGCACTATCATTATTATTATTATTTGAGTACAGTTTCAGTACCTAATATTACTGTCAGAACAAAGATTGGCTATGAAATCACAAGAACTACTATAAATTGTAATTATCAGAACATAAAAAATACATAAAAATAATAAAATAAAGAGAAAAAAAGGTATATCGGCAACAATTCTGCAGGCGGCAGGACTCATGTTGCTGTCAGGTGAGCATCCAGTGCCAACTTCTCCGCCTCATATCTTTGTAACTACTCACCCTAATTGTTTTTTTACCCTATAACACTTAAAAAAATGTGTTCTTTATTTCTATAATTTTTTTTTTTTCAAAATATTCGGGGCACTGGGCGTGCGAACGTATATATACGTTTGGACCGTTTAAGGGTTAAAACTTCAGATGTGTTGGCAAGTAGCCAAGTATCTGAGTGTGACGTACAACAGGAATTACACCGCAGAAACTGTCAGAGCATTAATTAAAGATATATTGTTTCCTGCTCACGCAGAGATTTCTGATTCCGATTCAGATACAGAGAGCATAGTGTCACAGTTAGGAAGTATGTCGCTAATTGATGACGTAGAAGAAAGAGCAATTCAGGCAGAAGTATCTGAGCCTAGTATGACTCAGTTTACTCTCACACCCTCCCGTCTGACTGAGACATTAGTACAGAGTGTAGCTGGCAGTATGACAGTCTCATACTAGTACCGTTTATGCTACACTTGTGTCTACTTATACTAGACCAGATCTAGACTCTATTGGCATGGCTGGACTAGGTGCCAGACCTAAGGTCCGTCCAGATACACCTGTTCATTTCCTTACTTCTCCATTGCCCACTGGTCCTATCTCTCAGGAACAGTTCGAGAGGATGGAACACCTAATATTGTTGCAGACTGCACAAATTGAGGCACAGAGGAAATTGAACGAGGAAGAGTTCCATAGAGACTTTTCGTTTCGAGAGACAACAGATTAATAGATCTAATCAACCTAGTAGTACAACAGAGGATACATTTAATGTGCAGAAAGCTGCCTCGATGGTTTCTAAGTTCTTTGAGAGTGACTTAGACACGTACTTTGATGTGTTTGAGAACCAGGCACGTGCTATGAGTTGGCCATGTAAGTATTGGGCTACATTGTTGCACACAGCTTTGACTGGCAGAGCTCAAACATGTACTGCTGCTTTGCCATTTGCCAAATACATTAACTATGACACTGTCAAGGAAATCATTCTCGAGACCTATAATTTGTTACCTGTAAGTTATCAATGTGCATTTCGTACGTTACAACGACGACAAGGTCAAACGTGTGTCGAGTTTGCCTGTGAGAAAAAGCTTTCATTTGAGAGGTGGTGTAGAGCCTCAAATTGCAAAACTTATGACAGCCTCGTACAGCTGCTGCTGCACGAAGAATTCAACAACTGTATGTCTGCTGATGTTCAAGAATATCTGATTGATCACACTGCCTCAGATATTCTAGAGACTGCAGCATTAGCTGACAATTACGAAATTTCTCACAAACTTGTACAGTGGTACCTCGACTTACGATGGTCCCCAAACTCACCCTTTTATGTAAGTTTATTTTTTTAAATGCTTTTGTAAGTGTAATTTTGGGGGTCTAAAAGGACTAGTCTATTTTACAACATTTCTTAAGGAGATAAATTCGTTTGGTAATGGCACTTGAACAGCATTCTGGAATGAAAAAATATCGTAAGTCGAGGTACCACTGTATATATACTAAATCACAGAGAAGCAAGGTTACTAAAAAGTGTCATAGGAGTTGGCAAACCAAATCAGCTGATCATTGCCGGCCTAACTCTCCTGCTACTGTAACTTCTCGTATATTCACCAGGAAATCTGACATTCCTGAATCTCTCTCTGTAGCGAGACAGAAGTCTAATACTGAGAAGAAGAAAGTTAAATGTACCTACTGTCTTAAGAAAGGTCATACTAGAGAGTATTGCTTCAAATTAGAAAGAGATACGAGAGATGACGATCGTACGGCTGGCGCCCCCACTCAAGTCGTATCCTCTTCGGTGCAACAAGGGCACCAATATCCTAGTAATACTTCTGATCCTGCTGTTTTGGAGAATGTTTCTCAGAATAGATGACAAGCATCAGACTGTGTATCCAGAGGCAAAGTACGACTTGACGAATCAAAGCTAACCGAGATAATTACTTTCCGAGACACCGGCAGCTATCTTACCTTGTTAAGAGAAGATGTACTGCCTTTAACTAATGATACTTATACCAAGATAGATGTATTGTTAGAAACCTATGGATGGGCTGTTATGAAAGTACAGTGGACCCCTGGTGTTCATGATTTATTCGTTCCAGAATGCTGTTAAAGTGCCGTTACCAAACGAATTTGTTCCTATAAGGAATAATGTAAATTAGACTAGTCCTTTTAGACACCTAAATATACACTTACAAAAATACACTTACATAATTGTTCGAGTTTGGAGCATCACGAACAGCAGGTGTCCACTGTACCTCTTCACAAAGTGTACATTGAAACCAGCTATTATACTGGTTATATTTCAGTAGGTATTTCCAGTGGTGCATTTCCTATCAGGTCAGTGAACTTGTTGATAGGGAACGATATCCTTCAAGCTGAAATTTGTAAGGAACCACTTGTGATTGATAATACCACTGATGATAATTATGCCATTGAAGCTTGTAGAGAGAAGCCTATTTTATTTCCTCTCAGTGCAATTACTCGTGCTATGTCAAAGATACAGCAACAACCATCCTTGCCATCACTAGCACTGACTCCCCCATTCATCAGCCTAGTCAGGACACAACTGATGTTAAGATACTAACTCATGACGATTTAATCAAGGATCAGTTTGTTGACCAGTCTTTTGCTGTGACTGAGAGTGAAGCAAAGGATCTCGATAATTGTTACTATTATAGTAATGGTGTACTGATGGAGAAAATTACAAGTCAGTTATCAGCTAATAGTGTTTCCACCACCGTCAAGCATCTTGTAGTGTTACCAGCTAGTTTCCGTGAGCAAGCTCTTGATTTTGCTCACAATAGTCCCATAGGAGGACATTTGGGTGTCAGGAAGACACTAGGTAAACTGGCAAAACATTTCACTTGGCCGAAAATGAGGGACACTGTTGCTGATCATGTGCGACGTTGCCATATCTGTCAGGTGACGGGCAAGCCCTCTCACACACCTCCACTTGCACCTCTCATTCCTATAATTGTAGACGATGAGCCATTCTCACGTCTTATCATAGATTATGTTGGTCCTCTGCCTAGAACCAAATTGGGGAACCAATACCTGTTTACAATAATGGACGCAGCTACACGCTATCCTGAAGCTATTCCTATGAGAAAAATTAATGCTCGTACTATTGTGAGAGCACTGATGAAATTTTTCTCCCAGGTTGGATTGCCACGAGAGATACAGTCGGATCAGGGATCCAACTTCACTTCTAAGATCTTTCGAGAAGCATTATTCCACCTAGGAATAAAGTCAGTACTTTCTACCAGTTACCACCCACAGTCACAAGGTGCTCTAGAGAGATTTCATCAGACTTTGAAATCTATGATGAGAGCTTATTGTAAACATTTTTCTAGAGACTGGGATGAAGGTATACCTTTTCTTCTGTTTGCTATAAGAGAAAGTGAGCAAGAAAGTCTAGGATTTAGTCCGTTTGAGCTCATATACGGACACCAAGTGCGTGGTCCTCTTGCTGTGTTGAAAGACGTGTGGACAGGAAAATCTAATCCATCATTAAGCACATCACCTTCATTAATGCAGAAGCATTTGACTGCTGCTCGAGAGCTAGCTTCGAAAAACCTAGTTTTAGCCAAGACTAGAATGAAGCAACAGTATGACAAGCGTGCTGTCTCTCGCTGTTTTAAAGCAGGAGATAAGGTGATGGCTCAGAAATTAGTACCAGGTCATGCTCTACAAGCCAGGTATGATGGTCCCCTGGAAGTAGTGAAGAAGCTTAGTGACGTAAATTACTTAGTACGCACGCCTGGGAAGAGAAAATCCAATCATGTGTACCACATTAACCAGCTCAAGGCATACTACGCTAATCCTCTACCTACTGCATCTATTCTTCCTAGGACACAGGAAGGAAACATCAGTCTGCCTGACATCTCTGGAAGTATAGAGGTGCGTTTAGAAAATTCAGTGATGCTACAATCACTAGATAATTTTCTAAGTAACCTTGATTCTGATAAAGCAAGTAATGTTAAGAACATGATTTTGCAGTACCCTGAATTGTTTAGTGATGTTCCTAAATGATGTACTCTGGGAGTACATGACGTAGATGTACAGGGAGCATCATCCATTAACTCTTTGACTGTCGTAGGCCCCATTCTGAAACCATCATTCTATGTCCCAAAATTTTGGAAAAAAAAAATTATCTTTTCTTATGAAATGATAGAGAATCTTTTCCCGATGGTAATGACACCAAAAGTACGAAATTTGATGGAAAACTTACGGAATTGCACTCTTGCAAAGTTAGCGATGTCGGTGATATACAGTAGACCCTCATTTAGCACGACTTTATGTTGCGCGTTTTGGGTATTACGCGATTGAAGAATTGCGGCACATTTTTATCTAACACGACGTAAACCTTATATTACGCGATTCGCTGGAGGGGAAAAATTTTGAGCCCGCGGTCGCCTGCAGTAGGTTAAACCATTGAGTCAGTGGGGGTCCTACTAAGGGTGGCTATGAGCCACAACAAGTGTTTAATGCTGACGAGACAAGTGTTTTCTGGAAGAAAATGCCAACATGAACTTATATCAGTCAGCAAGAGAAAAGTGCACCAGGCTTCAAGACAGCAAAGGATCGCTTCACCTTGCTCCTTTTGGGTAATGCATCAGGTGATTTCAAGTGTAAGCCCATGGTTATTTACCGCTGTAAGAATCCTCATGCTTTGAGGAAAAGGGAATTTGTTTTCCTTGCACAAACTAAGTTTATTCAGGTATACAGAGATAGTTACATTGATTATCATACATAGCAGCATATGTGTAGAGAACCTAGGATAACCCAAAGTGTTATCCTAGAGAACCTAGGATAACCCAAAGTGTTATCCTAGAGAACCTAGGATAACCCAAAGTGTTATCCTAGAGAACCTAGGATAACCCAAAGTGTTATCCTAGAGAACCTAGGATAACCCAAAGTGTTATCCTAGAGAACCTAGGATAACCCAAAGTGTTATCCTAGAGAACCTAGGATAACCCAGTGTTATCCTAGAGAACCTAGGATAACCCAAAGTTTGGGTTATCCTAGGTTCTCTACACATATGCTGCTATGTATGATAATCTTTGTAACTGTATCTGTGTATACCTGAATAAACTTATAGTTTGCAGGAAGAAAAAGCAACCATTCCCTCAAGCGGCCGGTGCTAATGTTGTGGAACAGCTGGGGAGACCACCCGCCTTCCCATGCTACCCCTTCCCCAACAACACCCTACCATCCCAGCATTCGTATTCCATACGCGTCAAGCCAGCTGTGTTTGTCAAGAATAAGAGTGAATTGTGTTTTGATCTTTAAATTACTATATCTTGTATCTGCCAAGCAATCATGTCACCCAGTAGGCATACAAGTGTTGCTCAAAGTGGCAAGAAAATGTTTAAGCATTTATTAAGTCTTAGAACTAACGAAGAAAAGATATTAGACAAGACATAACCTGTGGCTGTAATGAAGTGTTACTTTGTACACACAAAAAGATGTAAACATAAGTTTGTGTGACTAACTTACTGAATGACTTGACTGACTGACTTACTGAATGACTTGACTGACTTACTGAATGACTTGACTGACTTACTGAATGACTTGTCTGACTGACTTACTGAATGACTTGTCTGACTGACTTACTGAATGACTTGACTGACTTACTGAATGACTTGACTGACTGACTTACTGAATGACTTGACTGACTGACTTACTGAATGACTTGACTGACTGACTTACTGAATGACTTGACTGACTGACTTACTGAATGACTTGACTGACTGACTTACTGAATGACTTGACTGACTTACTGAATGACTTGACTGACTTACTGAATGACTTGTCTGACTGACTTACTGAATGACTTGTCTGACTGACTTACTGAATGACTTGACTGACTTACTGAATGACTTGACTGACTGACTTACTGAATGACTTGACTGACTGACTTACTGAATGACTTGACTGACTGACTTACTGAATGACTTGACTGACTGACTTACTGAATGACTTGACTGACTGACTGAATGACTTGACTGACTGACTTACTGAATGACTTGGCTGACTTACTGAATGACTTGTCTGACTGACTTACTGAATGGGCTGACTTACTGAATGACTTGACTGACTTACTGAATGACTTGACTGACTTACTGAATGACTTTATTAAAGTTAGAGACACTCAGTACACCCATCGACTTCAGTTCCAGAATCTCTACTATCCACCTCAGCCCAGTAGGGCCACAGCATAACTCTCCACTCTCTTCACAATCATCCACAAACATTAGCACCCACAATTTAAGGTAAATACTATTATTTCTGTTACATTTGTAGTCTTAAGCAGTAAAAACAACATAATACATCACGATAATGAACTACAATTACATATTCTCTCTTATATTTGTAAGATCTGTTGGTCTAAAAAAAACTTGTTTGGCTTTTTGGGGACTCTCAGGAACGTAACCCT
Source organism: Cherax destructor (assembly GCA_009830355.1). Lineage (NCBI taxonomy): Eukaryota > Metazoa > Arthropoda > Malacostraca > Decapoda > Parastacidae > Cherax > Cherax destructor. The sequence continues at coordinate 72,468 of WNWK01008029.1, read as the reverse complement.
ATTTTTCCCATAAGTTCTTTTAATTATCTAACACGATTTTAGCTAACACGACGTTTTCAGGAACGTAACTACCGTGCTAAATGAAGGCCTACTCAGTAGAACGTCATTTAGCACGATTGTTACGTTCCTGAAAAAGTCGTGTTAGATAATTGTGTTAAATAATTAACAGAACTTATGGGAAAAATAGGTTACGTTCCTGGAGTCCCAAAAGCCAAACAAGTTTTTTAGACCAACAGATCTTGCAAAATTGAAGGCGAATATGTAATTTTAGTTCATTGTCATGATATATTACTGCTTAAGACTACAAATGCAATAGAAATTATAGTATTTCTTACCTTAAATTGTGGGTAATGATGTTTGTGGATGGTAGTGAAGAGTGGATATGGATGGTGTGGCCGTACTGAGCTGAGGTGGATATGTAATTGTAGTGCATTGTCGTGATATATTACTGCTTAAGACTACAAATGCAATAGAAATAATAGTATTTCTTACCTTAAATTGTGGGTAATGATGTTTGTGGATGGTAGTGAAGAGTGGATATGGATGGTGTGGCCCTACTGGGCTGAGGTGGATGCTTGTTGGTTGTCGGTAGAAGTGGATGGTAGAGGTTCTGGTGCTGAAGTCGATGGTTGTATTGTAGTATGCATAAATTCTGTAATGGATCTCTGGGCTCTTTTATTCTGCATTACATTATACAGCTGACGGTAAGGCATCATCAGCTGGTCTAGACCCCATTTCAAAGCCCTGCTTCTAGCTTTGTCAGGGTCCTCTTCAGTGAAAAAGTCTGCTAGTTTAGCAGCAACATGGAACTGCTCACGTAACTGCTGCAATGTTAACTGTTTTTCTTCAGGTTCTTCTTCATCTTCTTCTGTTATCTCCCTCCCTTGCATCTGTGCATCGAACTCTGCCAACATTTCCTCTGGACTCCTGTCTTCATCAGCATCTTCTAAGAGTTCATTCACATCATCTTCATTCATATCTTCAAAACCATCACCTGGTAATCTCCTTGAAAGCTGAACAACTTCCTGAACCTGACTCTCAAGCAAGGGAAAACCAGAGAAAGAATTAACTACAAAAGGCCATAACTTTCCCCATCCTGCATTTAATGTTGATTGGGGCACTTCATTCCATGCACTTCTAGCATAGCTGATGGCATCTGCAATGTTAAATTTACTCCAGAAGCTTGGTACTGCCAGGTTGGAGTCAAAGTCCATTGATGCAACTAGTTTTTTTATAATTTTTTTTGTGTAGTTACACTTGAATGTCTGAATAACTCCCCGGTCCAGTGGTTGTATCAGAGATGTTGTATTTGGAGGTAAAAATACAACTTTTATATGTGGGGTCACATCCAGCAAAGCTTGTGGATGAGTACGGGAATTATCAAGAATGAAGAGAGCCTTGAATGCAAGGTTCTTGCTGTGCAGGTAAAACTTGACTTCAGGAATAAAGTGATGCTTAAACCAGTCAATAAATATTTCCTCTGTCATCCATGCTGACTGTCTGTCATCCATGCTGACTGGTTTGACTTCCAAATTACTGGTAAGGTGTTTTTATCCACACCTTTCAAAGCACGAGGAGTCTTAGAGCGGTAAATAACCATGGGTTTACACTTGAAATCACCTGATGCATTACCGCAAAGGAGCAAGGTGAAGCGATCCTTCGCTGCCTTGAAGCCCGGTGCACTTTTCTCTTGCTGACTGATAAAAGTTCGTGTTGGCATTTTCTTCCAGAAAACACCTGTCTCGTCAGCATTAAACACTTGCTGTGGCTCATAGCCACCCTCAGAAATAAGTTCCTGAAATTCAGCAGGGAAATTACTTGCTGCTGTATGATCAGCTGAAGCACTTTCACCAGAAAACTTAATATTATGTAACTTATTATGCAACTTAAAGTTCTTGAACCAGCCTGTGGTAAACATACACTCGTTTTCAGGCCTTCCTTCCTTATCACACACTGCTTTAAACAACTGTAAGGCCTTTTCCCTAATTAAGAGAAAACTAAGTGGTGCACCTTTCTTTGTTTTCTGTTCCATCCACTCAAGCAACAAGTTTTCAGTTTTATTTACTTGTTGGGACCTACGTGTCATTCTTTTCATGAGGTCACATTTTGGGTTATTCATTACACAAGCTCGTATATTTGCCTCATTCTTCCTAATCGTACGAACTGACACTTCATTAAGGCCATAGGCCCTCACTATATCCCTCACACGTGAGCCACTCTTAAGCTTATCCAATATCTCAATTTTCTTTGAAATTCCTAGACTTGAACGCTTAAACTTTTTCTTGTCACTTGCTGGAACACGTATGCTTACTGCGTGCCATGATTGCTTGGTATATTTATCAAAATGCAATGAAAATGAGGAAATGAATGTAAATAAACACAGCGAGCTTCCCGATACTTATCGTCCTGCACGTGTACAAACCAAACTGAACGCTGGGAGGGATGCGTGGGTGGGTGAGGGTGGCGGGGGATGGCACAAGGACTCCCCCACTGACTCAATGGTTTAACCCACCGCAGGCGACCGCGCACTAAAAATTTTTCCCCTCCTGCTGAACTGTGTAATATCATCTTTACATCGTGTAAGATGATAATGTGTCGCAAATATTAAATCGTGCAATACCCGTAACGTGCAACATAATCTCGTGCTAAATGACGTTCTACTGTATACGCATCGGCGATTTTGCCGACTTTGAGCCCTATTTTTGGCCAATTCCATTGTTACAATCAACCAAACTCATAGCTATTTCTTTAGAACTCCATTTGTTCTATCGATTGAGTACAAGAAACCACCAATTTACCAATTTCAACTACCCAATAAAGTGGTCAAAATTTGGCAACTTGGCCAATTTCATGCAAAATAAAAAAGATGTCAATTTCAAAATAGGATCCAAAATAAACAATGCAGACATTCCTGGCACTAAAATAAGATTTTCTCTGTTCATTAGTCTCGTCTTTAGGCCCCTCTTATATTACTCTTGCTTTCTATTTTGATTTTTTATTCACACAAAAAATAGAAGATTTACTGTTATGTAGACTACTGCATTATTGTAAAAATAATATAAATAATATAAGTGCACTTGTGTAAGAATATTAGACTCACCAGTTGAGGTGTATTTGATGCATGGTGTGATTTGTGTACTCTTGAACATTGGCAAAAAATCGAACATTTCCACTACTTTGAGCTCAATTTCAAGGTCATGTTCTTCACGAAACTAATCTAAATCATCTCAATTTTTTTTTCTCATTATGCACTGCGTGCTGCAGGATTTTTTTTATACACCGCACACTGACCACACAGACCCATTCTCTCATATGTGGGCCTACCAGCTTCTCCCGCTTGATTAGAAGCTGCTAGAATTTTTGAGTATATATACGTCCGAAACACTGGCTCGTAAGACGTATATATACGACCGAAACAGTCAAAGGGTTAAGCAATCGCCATATAGAATGAGTCCAACAAAACATAGAGCATTGAGAGAAGAAGTTGACTTTTTATTATCTCATGGACTTATTAAGCGCATGGGCATCACCGTGTATATTAGTGCCCAAGCCTGACGGTAGTTTCAGGATGTGCACTGATTACCGGAAAGTGAACTCTGTCACCTTGCCTGATGGTTATCCCTTACCTCGCATTGACGACCTGATTGATCGTGTGTCAGGAGCACAGTATGTCAGCAATTTAGATCTCTTATGAGGATATATCAAGTCCCGCTTACTGAACATGCTCAAGAAGTACAGTGACGAATGGGAACAACACTTGACACATCTCAGAGCTTTGATTAAGAAACTGACACATTACAACTTTACTGTTAACTTGGCTAAGTGTAGTTTTGGTCAAGCCAAGATTACCTATCTAGGGTTTTGTATAGGCCAAGATGAGGTGGCTCCTATTGATGCTAAAGTTCGTGCTATTGCAGCATTTCCAGTGCCACGGGATAGGAAGGGTGTGCAGAGGTTCCTAGGTATGGCAGGATATTATCGCAAGTTCTGTCCCAACTTTGCGCAAATCACTGCTCCTCTCACTGAGCTCACTAGTAGCAAAGTCCAGTTCATCTGGACTCCAGATTGCTCTGACTCATTTACAAGGTTGAAGCGCTTGCTTTCCTCTGCTCCTGTTCTGCAGAGTCCTAACTTCAACCTACCCTTCATTTTACATATAGATGCGATGCATCCTATATGTTACTATTCCTCTAAACTCAAGCGACATCAGAAAAACTATGCCACTATTGAAGTGGTGTCGTTAGAGCATTTTGACGTATATTTGGGCACTTCTCCTTATAAAATCAATGTATTTTCAGACCACAATCCGCTCACCTACATTAACACCATGAAGAGTAAAAATGCTAGGATCATGAGGTGGGCTCTCAGAATCCAGCAATACTCTATTAGTATTAAACATATCACTGGTCATTGTGATGTAATTGCTGATGCTCTATCACGTCCTTAATTATCATTGATGCATTCAAATTAACATATTTGTGCCCAAAATACTTTGTTACTTGCTACTTTAATTTAATTAAGTAAAGTAATGTAAAATTTCTCTACACAGCCCATGTAAACTAATATAACTCATGTCTAATTATAATTCCTTTTATGTATCAACAGTAATGTGTTATGTGTTAGTGTGGGAAGGAGATAATGGAGAGAAGCTGAGTGTTGAGTGTGTAGAGTTTTGGTGGGCGATGCTAGTTGCTGAGTGGCGGAGCACAGACCAGTCGCCACCACCCTACCCACCTCACTACACACCTGTTAATTCTCTCAAGATATCTCACATGCAGTTACCCAGTACCTGATGTATACTGCTAAACATTCCACTACCACTTATTAGAGTGGAATGTTGTCTCCTCTCCTAAGACTGCTGTTCTAGTACAGTGGACCCTCGCTATTCGAACATAATCCATTCCAGGAGCTTGTTCTTAACACAAAATGTTCGAAAGGCAATTTAATATTTCCCATAAGAAAGAATGGAAATACAATTAATCGTTCGAGAAACCCAAAAATATTAAAAAATAATATATTTTAATAAAATTAAGCTTCTACATACACAAAAGAATTATATACATACTACTAAAAGTATTAGTAAATAAATGCATGTATTTTTACTTACCTTTATTGAAGATTGTTGATGGCATTTGGAAGATAGGGAGGAGGAGTGAGGGAGGGAGGGGTTAGTGTTTGGAAGGAGAATCCCCCTCCATAAGGACTTCAGGTATCAAAGCCCTATCTGGGTTTCTTCTCTTTTTGGTCTTTTAATCCCACTAGGACCAGCTTGAGAGTCACTGGACACTTTAACAAAATAACTTCCCGCTGTCCTCTGTTTCTGGCGCCTCTTTAACATGTTCCTGAAGTAGGACATTGTTTGGTCACTGAACACGCTGCTGTTATGGCTTGTTTGAGCTTGCTCAGGGTGGTATTTCTCCACAAACCTTTGAACATCGTTCCACTGTGAACAAATCTCCTTAATCTCTGAAGAAGGCACCTCTTTAACTCCCACTTCCTCCTCCTTCTCCAGTGAATCAATAGCCTCAAATCTGGTCTTATGCTCTTCCATTTCCAGCTATTGCAGCTCTTCAGTTGTTAGCTCTACCCTGTGGTTCTCCATCAACTCTTCCACATCCTCGCCACTCACCTCCAAACCCAGGGACTTGCCCAATGCCACAATACCTTCCACAACAGGCTCAGGGTCGTCAGGGTCAGCCTCAAACCCTTCAAAATCCCTCTGTTGGACACAACCTGGCCACAATGGTCTCCAAGCAGAGTTCAAAATCCTGAAAGCCACTCCCTCCCAAGCCTTACCTATAAGGCCTATACAGCTGTAGATATTGAAGTGATTCTTCCAGAACTCTCTAAGGGTCAGTTCAGTGTCCGAGGTCACTTCAAAGCACTTTTCAAACAATGCTTTTGTGTAGAGTTTTTTGAAGTTGGAAATGACCTGCTGGTCCATGGGCTGGAGGAGAAGAGTGGTGTTAGGAGGCAAGAACTTCAGTTTTATAAATCTGAAGTCTTCACACAGTAGGTCTTCCATGTTTTGAGGATGTGAAAGAACATTGTCCAGTAACAGGAGGCAGTTAGGGTCCAAACCCTTTTCCTGTAGGTATTTTTTCACACTGGGGCCAAACACTTCATGGATCCACTCACTGAAAAGTTGCTTTGTGACCCATGCATTCTGACTAGATCTCCACAAGACACACAATCTACTCTTCACAACATTGTGTTTCTTGAACACTCTGGGATTTTCTGAGTGATACACCAGTAAAGGCTTCAATTTAAAATCCCCAGTAGCATTACTACACAACATGAGAGTTAGCCTGTCTTTCATAGGCTTGTGTCCTGGCAGTGCCTTTTTCTCCTGAGTAATGTAGGTCCTGTTGGGCATTTTCTTCCAAAACAGGCCTGTTTCGTCACAATTGAACACTTGTTCAGGTTTCAATTTTTCAGTCTTTGTGTAGTAATGAAACTCGTTTATGAATTTTTCAACTGCACATTTGTCTGAACTGGCAGCCTCACCATGCCTTACCACATTATGTATGCCAGCTTTTGCTGGCTATAAATTCACTACCACTACAATCAACACTGGTTGCAGGCATTTTCTTTGCAAGTTCGGCATGCAACTTCCTGGTCTTTTCACATATGATTGACTCCGACACACTATCACCCACCAACTCTTTATCCTTGATCCACACCAGCAACAACTTCTCAATCTCTTCGATTATTTGTGGTCTATTTTTGGCTCGCACAGTAACACCTTTTGCAACATCAGCTTCCTTAATTTGTTCCTTCTTAAGCAGGATAGAAGCGATAGTTGACCTGTTTTTGCCATATATCCTGGCAAGCTCACACATTTACACACCACTCTCGTATTTTTGTATTATTTCCTTCTTCGTGTCTATGGTGTTTCTCACCATGGGACCCATGGTAGCTTATTTCACAGTCGCACTTAATGAACAAACTCCAAACACAATTAATTAATTGTGAAATGTCTGGATGAGCGTGCAGAGTATTGTTCTCTCGAGTGTAAACAACGCGGGACTGGCTCTCCACGCCTGCGCAGTGAGGCACCCAAGCGCCTGGGTGGACAGGTCACGGACGCACTTGTTCGAATCGCGATATTTTGTTTGCATGGCAATATCGATTTTCTTGTTCTAATGACGATATGTTCTATTGCCGAGCCATTCGAATAGCAGGGGTCCACTGCAGTCATCACCACTACGATCGAGCCTCATATGTCATGTGCCACTACGCTATGCCGCTTCTACACGAGTGTACGAACATAACCACGAGTATGCAGATATAGAAGTTGCCCTAGTACGAGGAGCGTAGTTTGTGATATAGACACCCAAAAAATTAATTGAAGTGCATGACACCTGAGTGACTCTGTAATATTGATATTGAATTATATTTTATTTTATATGATTTGTGATAGAATTAAATGAAAAAGACTAACACAACTCCTAGTGCGACCGTTTGTCGTGCTGGGGGGTATTGCAACCCCAGATTGGGGCACAATGTATACAGTGGACCCCCGAGTTTCGTAAGGTTCTTATTTCGTAAACATCATGTTTCGTAAGCTTTTTTTGATTTCGAGAATCGTAAACTGGCTCGTGTTTTGTAACGTATTAGACCTGTCCGCCTGCGCGGGACGCAGGACGCCGCCAGTGAAGCGTTGTTTACCATTGAGAGAACATTACCTAGCGCGCTCTTTCAAACATTCACACTACTACATTTGGTGTCTTTTTTGGTGGTTTAGTGATTGTCACTGTGAAATAAGTCACCATGGGTCCAAAGAAGCTTCCTAGTGGCACCCCTGTGGTAAAGAAAGTAAGGAACACCATCGAACTGAAGAAAGTGATTATAGAAAAATATGAGAGTGGCGTACGTCTGAGTGATCTTGCCAGGATGTACAACAAAACCCCATCTACTATCAGCTCTATCCTGGCAAAGAGAAATGAGATCAAGGAAGCTAATGTTGCAAAAGGGGTTGATATGTTAACGAAAAATAGATCGAAAACAGTGGATGAGGTTGAGAAGTTGTTGTTGGTGTGGATCCATGAAAAACAGAGAGCGGGTGATAGTATTTCCATGGCGATAATTTGTGAAAAGGCAAGGAAGTTGCACGCAGATCTTGTCAAGACAATGCCTGGAACCAGTGGTGAGGCGAGTGATTTTAAAGCCAGCAAAGGCTGGTTTGACAGGTTTAAGAAACGTAGTGGCATACACAGTGTTGTGAGACATGGTGAGGCAGCCAGCTCAGACAAACGTGCAGCTGAAAAATTTGTGCATGAATTCCAGGGGTTCATAGAGGCTGAACAATTCCTCCCCCAACAAGTGTTTAACTGTGATGAAACAGGCCTGTTTTGGAAGAAAATTCCCAACAGGACCTACATTACTCAGGAGGAAAAGGCACAGCCAGGACACAAGCCTATGAAAGACAGGCTAACTCTTATGATGTTCTCACCTAATTGTGGTTGCAGGGGTCGAGACTCAGCTCCTGGCCCTGCCAATGCCAGTGGTGATTTTAAAGTGAAGCCTTTACTGGTGTATCACTATGAAAATCCCAGACCCTTCAAGAATCACAGTGTTGACAAGAATAATTTGTGTGTGCATTGGAAGGCTAACACCAAGGCATGGGTCACTACAGAAATTTTCAAGGAATGGGTGACTGGAGTGTTTGGCCCTGTGTGAAGAAATACCTCTTGGAAAAGAAATTGCCACTCAAGTGCCTCCTGATACTGGACAATGCTCCTGCTCACCCTCACAACTTGCAAGAGTGTTTGTCTGACAAGTTTAATTTCATCAGAGTGAAGTTCTTGCCTCCTAACACCACTCCTCTCATCCAGCCCATGGACCAGCAGGTCATTTCCAACTTCAAGAAACTGTACACCAAAGCAGTGTTTCAGAAGTGCTTTGAAGTGACCTCGGACACTGAGTTGACCCTAAGAGAGTTCTGGAAAGATCACTTCAACATTGTGCATTGCATACGCCTTATAGGTAAGGCTTGGGAGGGAGTGACTTCCAGGACTTTGAATTCTGCTTGGAGACCATTGTGGCCAGGTTATGTCCAACAGAGGGATTTTGAAGGATTTGAGGCTGACCCTGACCTTGACCCTGACGACCCTGTGCCTGTTGTGGACTCTATTGTGGCATTGGGGAACAGCCTGGGGTTGGAGGTGAGTGGTGAGGATGTGGAAGAGTTGGTGGAGGAGCACAGGGTAGAGCTAACAACTGAAGAGCTGCAAGAGCTTCATCTGGAACAGCAACAGACCACAGCTGAGGTTATTGCTTCAAAGGAGGAAGGTGAGAGACAGAAGGAGGTGCCCTCTTCAGTGCTTAAGGAGATGTGTACAAAGTGGAATGAGTTGCAGACATTTGTTGAAAGACACCACCCTGAGCAAGCTGAAATGAGCCTTCTGTGCAGCCACTTGAGTGACAGAGCCATGTCGCACTTCAGGAAAGTGTTGAAGGGTCGCCAGAAACAGAGGACTCTGGACAGTTACTTTACCAGGCAGGGGTCTGATAACTCTCAAGCTGGTCCTAGTGGCATTAAAAGACCAAGAAGGGAAGTAACCCCAGAGAGGGACTTGTTACCTAAAGTTCTTTTGGAGTGGGATTCCCCTTCTAACCACTAACTCCCTGCCCCTGTCAGCAACTCTACCTTCCAGATGCCTGCAACTCTTCAATAAAGTTAAGTAAATGTATATATATATACAGTGGTACCTCGACTTACGATGGTCCCCAAACACACCCTTTTATGTAAGTTTATTTTTTTAAATGCTTTTGTAAGTGTACTTTTAGGGGTCTAAACAGACTAGTCTATTTTACATTATTTCTTAAGGAGATAAATTCGTTTGGTAATGGCACTTGAACAGCATTCTGGAATGAAAAAATATCATAAGTCGAGGTACCACTGTATATTGTTTTTAATTTAGTACGTATGTGAATATTTTTTTGTGTAACGGATTAATTGTATTTACATTATTTCTTATGGGAAATAATGGTTCGAATTTCATAAACTTTGTGTTAAGTACTAGCTCCTGGAACGGATTAATTACGATACTCGGGGGTCCACTGTATATGTTGAAATATTGTATTTAATTATGTATATTTCCCTTTCTTATAATTTTATATTGCTGATATTTTCAATAATAGCTATTGTGCTCATATGTTCAAGTGTGGTGAGTAACTGCCCAAGTTGGCAAACTACCTTGTTAACTACCACTCGCTTGTTTGTGTCGGCCTGTACCTCACACCGTCCTGGAGTAGCGGGCGAGTCACGTGACCGGTGATATGATCCCACCTGAGCTGGAAGCCTGCCTCCCCTTATTCACTTTTTTCTCTGCTGACTCTCGTTGGAGTAACACCTCGCTCTTGTCTCTGCTTGTTTCCTCGTCATTTAGACTGTTTGGTAGAGTATGTGTTCGGTGGTAAGACGAAACATACTTCTCTGGACTCTGTGTAACTCTGTTCACAGAGAATAGCCTAGACTTAGTGATTTTTGACGTTTTGCTGGGTTGTGTGTCCCATTGACACTCTGAGATAACTCAGGTCTCTAGCTATAGCTTCTGACGTAATTCGTTGAGGCATCTGTGCACCATCGCAGTTGGGGATTTTGGTTATGCTGAACTTAGATTCAGTATTAAGTGAGTTTTGTGACTATTATGGAGGATCTGCTGATGGTCCCCAGTTAGGGTCGTTATTTTATCTCCTTGTTCCTGGCGCTGTGTTGCTGTTGCTTACTATATTGCTGTTCGGCGAATTGGTCATTTTATTGTTCAAGCAGGCTGTTCTGATAGCCTGTTTGTTAGAGAAGTTAGCTTATGAGAGGACGTTTAGTCGGTCACTGTTCGAGTCGAGTCTTAACGAGTTACTTGGAGCACACATATACACACACATACACATATTTGTATATATCTTAGTATTATTGTAAATTGCTGACATTGTACCAGATGGTACTTGAGAGCCATTAAGATATATGTGCCTTCAGTACAATAATATTGTATATGAGAGAAGTGTAGGAGCTCCTAATTAATATCTTAATTAATATCCTGATTATATTTAAATTGATTTACTTTGATACCCTAGACGTTTTAACATTGTTAATAAACTTATTAAATTTAATTCTTTGGTTAGTACCCTCTCAGTTGAAATCCTATGATAGTATTAATTATTACGGATAACTGGACCAGGATACTGACTACTTGTTGTAAAAACCCAGTAACAGGCTGGATGCTAGAGGAGCATTCCTTTCTAGTGTTCACTGGAGATGTCTATTTCTAATAGATATTGCATCTTTTGTAACAATGATTCACTTCAAATCTTCAATGTAAACTTATGCCACACTCTGCACTAATCTTTTAACATGCTTTGATGTACAGGGACCTGGTCATATGCAATGTGGAGATTCCTTTCTTGGATCACACAGCAGCTGAAATACATCTAGTTTTTGCTACTTTTCATATTCACTTTTAATTTTCTTACCACATTCCCTTGTATTATATAATTAACTTTTCATATTTGGTTAAGGATTTTTTGTTTGAAGTAAATATTCTCTTTCTTCAGAATGCAATTGTAACCCAGCTGGTGTACTAGAAACCTTTGGTGGCTGTGGTGATGCTCCAGTTGGTGAGTTATGTCAGTGTAAAGAGCGTGTCACGGGACGTATATGTGACCATTGTAAACCACTCTTCTGGGACCTGAGGCAAGACAACCCTCTTGGCTGTGATGATTGTGGCTGCTACTCTCCAGGCACAGTTGGTGGGATGGCATCGTGTGAGTCTGAAACTGGCCAGTGTTTCTGCAAGCCAGGAGTCATTTCTCGTCGGTGTAATGAATGTCGAGATGGCTCATATAATTTAATTGAGGATAATTTGTTCGGTTGCTCTGACTGTAGCTGTAACCCAGGCGGTTCAGTGGATAATGTATGTGATAAAAATACTGGACAGTGTCGGTGCAGACCGCGTGTTACAGGCCAGCATTGTGACCAGCCACTTCAGCTTCATTATTTTCCTACACTCTACCAGCTGAAGTTTGAAGCAGAAGATGGCCACACCCCTCATAACACAGCAGTAAGGTAAACAAAAATCCTCAGTGTATATTTCCATTCTTGCAGTCTGTCATTTCAATTGTAGCCATATCTAAACACAATATCCTGACTTGCTCTATTCCCATGCACAAAATCAATCCCAGGTAATCTTTCATATTCTATTTCCATGAAATTAGTTGCCTTCCCATCACTTTAAAACCATTTTTCACCTGTGTATCCTCCTTAGATGAATACCATCAACTCATAATTAACCAAAAATTTGGAGATCAAATAATGTTTAGGTGGAGTATGAACAAAAAAAAACTTTTAATATTTCCTCCAAAATGACTCCAGCTATCATAAATGTTACTTTTTTATGAAGTTTACATGAACATTTCTTGAAACATTCACTCTGATCAAAGTAATGTATACAGGTGGCCCTCCACATTCATGAGGGTTAGGGAATCAAGAACCTTGTGAATGTTAAGGAGCCTCTGTCGATTAATTTTTTTTTTTCGTTATTTTTCGTTCATTTTTTTTTATACGTAAAGAAGCACCTTTCTAGTAGTTTTGTATCAAGTTTCAAAAAGATAGCCCAACAAAGAACTGAGAAAAAAAATATTTACCAAATTTTTACCAAACATCATATATAAAAAAAATTTGGTTGTCGTAGTGGGACTTGTAGAAGCTGTTCTGGCATCACCTACGCATAAAACAATGATAATCTGAGTTTATCATGATAACCTTTCTGTAATTTATCCCTATCTTCATTCTTAAAAAAAATAAAGTTTGTATGTTTTTTACATTTTGGAAAATATCTGACTTTTACCTCACATAAATCAAAAACTAATTAAGATATCTCAAAAAAGTGATCACCATTAATTAATACAACCTTTCGTTTATGTTGTCTATGAGTTTCATTTCATTCCTATGATTATAAGCGATTACAGAGCAATATATAGATGAATAACTTACTTCTGAGATAATCCGCGCGGAAGTCGCGCAAGGAAAATTTTTTTTTTCGGAGTAAAATAGCATTTTTCTTAGCTTTATCTTGCATTACGAGTGTATGTCATAGTTAGCCCTGTTCGTTTTCTTTAATACAAGTCCCCTAGAGGGTCCAGGGTAACCCCCCAGGAACACCCATCCACAGGGAAGTAATATAATACTCCGAGGCAGCAATCATATTATGCCAAATATTATTCATTCTGGAGTATTTACCATGTTTATTTGTTATTTATATTGTCTATTATGTCATAATAGATCAATTGTGATAGATATAAAAGCCGTAGTATTGATAATAGCGTTATAATAGCGTTATAATGAAGCATATTCCCGGCTATCCTGAGTCAGGAATTTCTGCTGACGCAAGCGAATGTTCTAGAAGGTTCCTGATTGGCTGAAAGTCTACGGATAAGCTCCGCCCACTCTGTTATGATGCCAAATCATCAATTATTATATAAGTAGGAATAATACAAGAAATTAAGGAAAAAAATCGGGGAAAAAAAATACGAAAATTCACGACATGTAAGCTGACCTGCTACGGGTGTTGGCGTCACCACGTGTGTTATAAACGACCATAATTCCTTGTAGGAATGTCGTAGAACAATGATTCTTGTACCATTGTGTAGCCAGAGAGTTACTCTATTTTTCAATATGGTTAACTCAATTTTCAAATTTTTTTGAATTATTTTATTTTTCCTCGTGCGCCGTGTAAGCCACAGAGGCCCCTTAAAAATTCACGAATGTTTGGTGCGCAAATATGTTGTAGGGAAATATAATAATAGCATTTACTTAGCCTAACAATACTGCTTCCTTAACCTATTGAACTATGAACAATCATAAAACACATGAAAACATCTTAAAATATTGTATATACGTACATGTTATGGTTTAATAACAAATAATGAACAAACAAAACACACAACTCGTAAGGTTAGGCAGACGAACTCTGATGACTTGTGATGATGATGACAATGACGATGATGATGTTGATGATAGTTAGCCATGCAGTTACTGATGACAGTTGAATGGAGGTGATTATATGGAGTGTAACTGCATGCCGATAATAGGTGGCTGGGCATTCGCGAATGTTCGAAGCTCACGAAAGCGGAACTCGCGTATATGGAGGGCCTCCTGTAATTGTGTTTAGTTATAATATACTTTGCTATTTTTCTTGAAATGGGGATTACTGTATTTTGTGTCTTTAAAGTGGAAACATACCATCATGGACCTTAAACATAAGGTGCCTCTATTGGCTCTGTGGTTTTTACCATACACTCTCCTAGTAGTGAATGTTCTCTTTGTTCGTACCATGCACTCTACCTTGTAGTGAATGCTCACCATCAGTGGACCTTAAACATAATCTATTACTCTGGATCTGTGGTTCTTACCATACACTCTACCTTGTAGTGAATGCTCAAATTATCAGCAGCTGTGACTTGTGCTGGCCTGCTACCTTTAGGATTGGCTTGCCATGGGTTTGAACCCCCACTTCTTTCTATGAAAATAAATGACTGTGTTGTCACTAGCATGTGAGAGTGTATACAAATTTTTAATAGGCAAAAATGTTTTTTTATGGAACATATTCATCATTAAATAATTTTTTAAAACTTCATATTGAAATAAAAACTGCAGTGCCAAAGATATAGATAGTGATCACCAGCAGCCTGATTGCACAGAAACCAGGCTGCACTTAGTGGATGGAGGATTGATCCTCCACCACTCATTGAGCTCAGTGACTCACAGTGTTTACTCCTTCATAAAACATAATACAATGCAGATGGGGGTAAGTAAGCTTATTTAGGTATAGGTACACATAAGTACAATTATCATACATAGTAACATGATGCAATAAACAGGTGATAACACAATATTCTAAAATAACCACAGTAAAAAAATAGTAAAATTCCAGGCCATTGGTGATTTCTCACTATTCCTTGATAATGTGAGAAATCACAAAAGTGCTTGGAATTTCACAATATTTTCACTGTGGTTATTTTGCATAGCAACATGAGTAAATTACTCAGGATAACCCAAACAAGTCAGACAAAATGACTTACAGTCAACCCTCCGTTTTTGTGCTTAATCCGTTCCAGAGGGATCGACTAAAACTGAAATCAACGAAAACTGAAGCCATTTTCCCCATAAGAAATAATGTAAATTCAATTAATCCGTTTCAGACACCCAGGAGTATTAAAAAAAAATTTTTTTAGAGATTAAATATAGATTTACATACAGAAAAGAATGACAAATAAATATAAAGCACTAATAACATGTATAAAGGAACATTTAACATCACACTTACCTTTATTGGCAACTCTTGTTGGTGTATGGAAGATGGAGAGAGGGAGGCGAGTTTATTGTTGGGAAGCAGGACAAAATGCTTCAATTTGACACTAATATCAGCTCTATGGCTTATTTATCTATCACAATTCATCTAATATGACATAATAAACAATATTAATAACATAGAAACATGATATATACTCTAGAATTAATAAAATATGTCATTATGTATGAGAGAGCTGGCGGTAGTGTTGTTATTGTTGTTGGGTTTAAGGGGTTCGAACCCCACCTGTGGTATGGTTTGTTTGCAATCGTGTCATTATGATTTCATGAGTCATAAGGCGTACATATACTGCTGGTGGTGATCGGCGGCAGCAGCAGGCCGCCACCACCTCTATTCACACAATGTACATAATTTATAAATAAGAAATATTTACACTTTAATTTATAAATAAATATTTACACTTTAATTTATAAATAAATATTTACACTTTAATTTATAAATAAATATTTACACTTTAATTTATAAATAAATATTTACACTTTAATTTATAAATAAATATTTACACTTTAATTTATAAATAAGAAATATTCACACTTATATAAATAAGAAATATTTACACTTATACCTTGGAGGAGATGTTGGCATTGGGTGGCTCTGGTCTCAGTGTCCCTATATTCCTCAAACAAACAATGGAGGAGTTAAGTTTCGTGTCGTCATTTTTCTATCGATTAATGGCTTAATTTACTTGCTATACTGTTAATGCTACACTTTATCGCTGGCTGGTGCTATAGCCTTTATCGACTCCACTTTGATACTTTGCTACGATTTCTTTCTTTAATTCTATGGTGTTCCTCACTTTCTTTACCAAAGGACTGACACTAGGAGCTTTCTTTGGGCCCATGGTGGCTTATTTAGCAGTCACACACAATAATCAAAGGCCAAAAACAATGGATTGTTAAGAAATGTTTTGTATGAACTCGCAGGATAATGTTCACTCAACCAGAAACAATGCTACACTGCCTGAGAATGTGCGTGGGAGGCGGGCTTGCGGGCTTTGTATGTGCGCTGGGCACTGGACAGGTTCTGTACCATGAACGAAAACGGAGCCAATCACCGAAGATGGAAGGAAAAAACTGCACAAAAACGGAAACACATGAAAACAGAGATACACGAAAACGAAGGGTTGACTGTACTGTATTTCCATTGGGGTAATAAGTCTTTAATGTAATGCTTATTTCCATTGGGATAATCAGTCTTAAATGTAATGCTTATTTCCATTATGGTAATCATTCTTAAATGTAATGCTAGATATCAATACATATTTCATTCATTCATTTTCAGGTTTGCCTATGATGAAGAGGTATTTCCGAATTACTCCTGGCGAGGCTATGCTGTGTTTTCTGAAATCCAGAAAGAAATCATTCAAGAAATATATATTGAAAAACCATCATTATATCGCATGGTGCTCTTTTACCACAATCCAAGTTCCAAGACAATTGCTGGCAAGATCAAATTTACACCAGACAACCCAAGTGATACCGAACAGGTATATTGTACACTTGCCACAGACTATATAGTGTGCACTTCCCACAGGCTCTTCTTGAAAATTAACAGAGAAATTGTTTGATATTATGATACTTTATTCTTTATTATTTATGATTAATTTTATTATATTTATGAAAAGTGCTGAACCGTAAATGTCATTTAGGGTCATACAGCAAAGGCAAGAGATGGTGGGAGGGAAGATGTTTTGAGGAAAGTACATTGGTTGTGCCAGACTTGAGTCCTGGAGGTGGAAAGTAAAGTGCCTGCACTCCAAAGGAGGGATAAGAGATATTTGCTGTTTGGAGGGACATCTGAACTGTTGTATCTGCACACCTCTGGCAAGACAGTGATAGTGTGAATGATGGTGGGAGATGGCAAGTGTGTTAGAAAAAAAAATTGGTTGAGGGCATGGGGATTTTGATTAAGCAAGTTGGTGCAACCACCCAGGGAGGTACTACCATCCTGCCAGGTGACTATGAAACAGAAACCTGAAACTGTTTTACATGATGGTAGGATTGCTGGTGTCTTTTTTCTGTCTCATAAACATGCAAGATTTCAGGTACGTCTTGCTACTTCTACTTACACTTAGGTCACGCTATGCAAACATGTACACGTTTATGTATACACACTCATCTGAGTTTTCTTTGATTTTATCTTAATAGTTCTTGTTCTTATTGCTTTTCCTTTCATATCCATGGGGAAGTGGAATAAGAATCTTTCCTCCGTAAGCCATGCGTGTTGTAAAAGTCAACTAAAATGCTGGGAACAATGAGCTAGTAACCCCTTTTCCTGTATAGCTTACTAAAAAGAAAAAGAAGAAAACCATCAAAGTGGGATGTTTGAATGTGCGTGGATGTTGTGCGAATGATAAGAAAGAGATGATTGTAGATGTTATGAATGAAAAGAAGCTGGATGTCCTGGCTTTAAGTGAGACAAAGCTGAAGGGGGTAGGAGAGTTTCAGTGGGGAGAAATAAATGGGATTAGGTCAGGGGTTTCAAATAGAGTTAGAGCTAAAGAAGGAGTGGCAATAATGTTGAATAATCAGTTATGGCAGGTAAAGAAGGAATATAAATGTATAAATTCAAGGATTAGGTGGCATAAAATAAAGGTTGGATGTGAAAAGTGGGTTATAGTAAGTGTTTATGCACCTGGAGAAGAGAGAAGTGTAGAGGAGAGAGAGAGAGATTTTGGGAAATGTTGAGCGAGTGTGTGGGGAGTTTTGAACCAAGTGAGAGAGTAATTGTGGTTGGGGATCTTAATGCTAAAGTGGGTAAAAATGTTGTGGAGGGAGTAGTAGGTAAATTTGGGGTGCCAGGGGTAAATGTAAATGGGGAACCATTAATTGAGCTATGTGTAGAAAGAGGTTTGGTAATAAGTAATACATATTTTATGAAAAAGAGGATAAATAAATATACAAGGTATGATATAGCACGTAAGGAAAGTAGTTTGTTGGATTATGTATTGGTGGATAAAAGGTTGATGGGTAGGCTTCAGGATGTACATGTTTATAGAGGGCAACGGATATATCAGATCATTATTTGGTTGTAGCTACAGTTAGAGTAAAAGGTAGATGGGACAAAAAGAAAATGGCAACAGCAAGTAGAGAGAGGTAAAAGTGTATAAACTAAGGGAGGAGGAAGTTAGGGTGACATATAAGCAACTATTGGCAGAAAGGTGGGCTAGTGCAAGTATGAGTAGTGGGGGTTGAAGAGAGTTGGGATAGTTTTAAAAATGCAGTATTAGAATGTGGGGCAGAAGTTTGTGGCTATAGGAGGGTGGGTGCAGGAGGAAAGAGGAGTGAGTGGTGGAATGAAGAAGTAAAGGGTGTGATAAAAGAGAAAAAGGTAGCTTATGAGAGGTTTTTACAAAACAGAAGTGTTAATAGAAGAGCAGAGTATATGGAGAGTAAAAGAAAGGTGAAGAGAGTGCAAAAGAAGAGCGGATGAAAGAATGGGAGAGGCTCTGTCAAGAAATTTTGCTGAAAACAAGAAAAATTTTGGAGTGAGATAAACAAGGTAAGAAAGCCTAGGGAACGAATGGATTTGTCAGTTAAAAACAGAGTAGGGAGTTAGTAGATGGGGAGCTGGAGGTATTGGGTAGATGGCGGGAATATTTTGAGGAACTTTTAAATGTCGATGAAAAAAGGGAGGTGGTAATTTCATGTACTGGCCAGGGAGGTACAACATCGTTTAGGAGTGAAGAAGAGCAGGATGTGAGTGTGGGGAGGTGCGTGAGGCATTATGTAGAATGAAAGGGGGTAAAGCAGCTGGAATTGACGGGATCATGACAGAAATGTTAAAAGCAGGGGGGATATAGTGCTGGAGTGGTTGGTATTTTTGTTCAATAAATGTATGAAAGAGGGGAAGGTACCTAGGGATTGGCGGAGAGCATGTATAGTTCCTTTATATAAAGGGAAGGGGATAAAAGAGAGTGTAAAAATTATAGGGAATAAGTTTACTGAGTATACCAGGTAAAGTGTATGGCAGGGTTATTATTGAAAGAATTAGAGGTAAGACAGAGAGTAGGATTGCAGATGAGCAAGGAGGCTTTAGAGTGGGTAGGTGATGTGTAGATCAAGTGTTTACAGTGAAGCATATACAGTGGACCCTCGGTTAACGAATACCCCGGAAATCGTGCAATTATGTAAGTATAATTTTGTAAGTTCTTGTGGAAGTGTAGTTTTGGGGGTCTGAAATAGACTAACCTACATGACATTATTTCTTAAGGACGTAAATTCGTTCGGTAATGGCACTTGAGCAGGCTTCTGCAATGAATTTTTTTCGTTAACCGAGGGTCCACTGTATGTGAACAGTATTTAGTTAAAGGTAGAGAAGTTTTTATTGCATTTATGGATTTAGAAAAGGCATATGATAGAGTGGATAGGGGAGCAATGTGGCAAATGTTGCAAGTGTATGGAATAGGTAGTAAATTACTGAAGGCTGTAAAGAGTTTTTATGAGGATAGTGATTCTCAGGTTAGGGTGTGTAGATTACTTCCCGGTAAAAGTAGGTCTTAGACAGGGATGTGTAATGTCACCATGGTTGTTTAATATATTTATAGATGGGGTTGTAAAAGAAGTAAATGCTAGGGTGTTGTGGAGAGGGGTGGGATTAAATTATGGAGAATTAAATGCAAAATGGGAGTTGACACAGTTACTTTTTGCTGATGATAATGTGGTTATGGGAGATTCTAAAGAAAAGTTGCAAAGGTTAGTGGACGAGTTTGGGAGAGTGTGTAAAGGTAGAAAGCTAAAAGTGAACATAGATAAGAGTAAGGTGATGAAGGTATCAAACGATTTAAATAAAGAAAAATTGGATATCACATTGGAGAGAGGGATTATGGAAGAAGTAAATGTTTTCAGATATTTGGGAGTTGACGTGTCAGCGGATGGGTTTATGAAGGATGAGGTTAACCATAGAATTGATGAAGGAAAAAAGGTGAGTGGTGCGTTGAGATATCTGTGGAGACAAAAAACGTTATCCATGGAGGCAAAGAAGGGAATGTACGAAAGTATAGTGGTACCAACACTCTTATATGGGTGTGAAGCATGGGTTGTAAATGCTGCAACGAGGAGGAGGCTGGAGGCAGTGGAGATGTCCTGTCTAAGGGCAATGTGTGGTGTAAAAATTATGCAGAAAATTCGGAATGTGGAAATTAGGAGAAGGTGTGGAGTTACTAAAAGTATTTGTCAGAGGGCTGAAGAGGGGTTGTTGAGGTGGTTTGGTCATTTAGAGAGAATGGATCAAAGTAGAATGACTTGGAGAGCGTGTAAATCTGTAGGGGAAGGAAGGCGGGGTAGGGGTCGTCCTAGAAAAGGTTGGAGGGAAGGGGTAAAGGTTTTGTGGGCGAGGGGCTTGGACTTCCAGCAAGCATGTGTGAGTGTGTTAGATAGGAGTGAATGGAGACGAATGGTTTTTGGGACATGACGATCTGTTGGAGTGTGAGCAGGGTAACATTTTGTGAAGGGATTCAGGGAAACCAGTTAATTGATTTAGTTGGACTTGAGTCCTGGAAAGGGGAAGTACAATGCCTGCACTTTAAAGGAGGGGTCTGGGATAGTGACAGCTGGGAGGGACAATTCTCAGCTGTCTTATCTGAGCTCCTCTGCAAAGACAGTGATTATGTATGAGTGTGGTGAAAGTGTTGAATGATGATGAAAGTATTTTCTTTTTGGGGATTTTCTTTCTTTTTGGGTCACCCTGCCTCGGTGGGAGACGGCCGACTTGTTGAAAAAAAAAAAAAAAAGTTGGTGTCAGTTAAGAAATCAAAGAAACAATGCAGCAAATGTGGGACATCAGAGAGAAGGTCAGGTGTACTGTTCATGAGATAAAAATGAAAGCCTTAGTTCAATGGGTCAGCAATTCATACTTCAACTTAGGGAAGTTTAATGAGTGAAGTTGTATTAAATTTGGGATGATACATGACATGTGAAATAGCATAAACTCTTATTATAACAACATTTTTGCTCAGAAAGAGCCTTATCAGAACTTGATAAAGCTCTTTCATATGTCTGTCATTTTATAAACTGTTTACCTCTTCTTCTTGTATTTACCTTACCACTTATCTCTAATTCTTTTTTTTTTTTCAATTTCATCTGAACTTGTTGAAAACCTGGTATGTGATACCAGCTTTTTTAGTTTTTAGTTATGGCCTCTTGTGCCAGTTGAAGCTTCTAGGAAAAATCTTCCCGGTTAATTCATTCGTATCTTTTATCATCTTGAATGTAAGTATGTCCCCTCTTTTTCTTTTATCAAAATGTTTTCAGCCTTTCTTCATAACTCAAGTTTTATAGTTCTGGGAGCCATTTTGTAGCTTGTTCTTGGATGCTTTCTGTTTTTTTTTTTTTAGGTGCAAATACCATAGTATTGCTTTATGTACATTTACTCGTCCATACATCTAAATACAGTGGACCCTCGGTTTTCCTTGATAATTCTTTCCAGAATGCTGTTCGAGTGCCGTTTCCGAGCGAATTTTTTCCCATAAGGCGAATGTAAATTAGATTAGTCGTTTCAGACCCCCAAAAATACACTTACAAAAGCACTTACAAAAATACACTTACATAATTGTTCGAGTTTAGAGCTGTACGAAAACCGAGGGTCCACTATACAGTGGACCCCTGGTGTTCGTCCTGCTCCAAACTCGCCCTTTTATGTAAGTGTATTTTTTTAAATGCTTTTGTAAGTGTATTTTTGGGGGTCTAAAAGGACTAGTCTACTTTACATTATTCCTTATGGGAATAAATTCGTTTGGTAATGGCACTTAAACAGCATTCTGGAACGAAAAAATAACGAAAACCGGGGGTCCACTTTACTAAGTAAAAGTTGGTCATTGTTTCATGTAAGTTTCTCAATATTTTATTGATGAGAACCTTTTTATATGGTACTCTCCAGCATTAATTAATACAGCACTTACATATTTGGATGGAGAAAGGCAGAAAAGCTGTTCAAAACATATGATGGGTCAAAATTTTGTATTGGTGGGTAAGTGTTGATTGGGGTGAAGATTTATGGGTG
Organism: Cherax destructor; assembly: GCA_009830355.1. NCBI lineage: Eukaryota > Metazoa > Arthropoda > Malacostraca > Decapoda > Parastacidae > Cherax > Cherax destructor. The sequence continues at coordinate 50,098 of WNWK01008029.1, read as the reverse complement.
GAGTAGTGGTAGGCTGTTGTCAAAAGTGGTGGACATCTGCTGAAGTACAGTACAGTGGACCCTCGGTTTTCGTTGAAAATTCTTTCCAGAATGCTGTTTGAGTGCCGTTACCGAACGAATTTGTTCTCATAAGGACAAATGTAAATTAGATTAGTCGTTTCAGACCCCAAAAATACACTTAAAAAAGCTCTTACAAAAATACACTTACATAATTGTTCGAGTTTGGAGGTGAACGAAAACCGAGGGTCCACTGTAGTTAGATATATGTCAGCAGTAGTGGCTATTTGTTAGCAACAGTGATCATATATTTGTAGTTTTTGCTAATTGAGTACCCATTTCTGATTACTTGTTTGTAACTACAGGAGCAGAACTAGGCTCATAGTGTTCCATCTTCTCTATTGCGTCTTTTGTAAAAAGGAAAGAAAGTGATGTTTGCAGTGGGTATAACACTCACTATCTTGCCTTGTAAATCATTCTGTTCTAGCTATCAGCAGTGGTTGTTATTTTTTCTACAGGTTTCATTTTATCCATCAATCTTTCTAGATATTTTTGTCATTATGCTACATGAACAATTGGCACATAAATCTCATTTGTATAAGAGAAACAATGGAATAAAATTTTTTGTGTAAATATTTTATAAAATTTACATAAAATTATCTTCATTGATTTATGGTCTGTATTTTCAGGAAGTTGATGTCCACTTTGCACCTACCAGTAGACCACAGTTGATGACGGTGAAGGCTGTGCCTGGTGATTTCCCTGAGACTCTTGTTATGAACCCTGGACGATGGTCTATTGCTATAAAGAATAATCAGAACCTCTTTGTGGTATGTAATTATTTTTTTTTTGTTTATCAGAATACCATGGAGGAAATTTTATTGAAATTTTTGTTATTAGATGTTATGAAAAGAACAAAATTTTCACTTGAACTTTGCTCTGAGTATTTTTTGATAGATGGGTAAAATGCACAGCTCAACTACTACTATAAAATATGTGATAAATGGTTTTGAAAACCGACAAGTTTCCTTAATAAAGATTCCCATATGTTGCATAAGTGTCTTGATACTACAAAACAATTTCTAAATGATTTTCATTTAATATTTGTCTTGTATTTTAGTGACTTTTGAAACCATTATAGCTATTTAATTATATAATTATTCAAAATAGATTTTTTTATATTCTCCAAATATACAAATAGTTTCCATTATTCCAATTTAAATTTTTTTTATAATAAGAGAGACAAAAAAGTCTCAGTAATGAAAATTGGGATATTAGAGTGGACAGAAGAAGTATGGAGAAATGGAATGTACTGTATTCAAATACACAGTGGTACCTCGGGTTACGAGTTTAATTCGTTCCAGAAGGCTGTTCGAGTGCCGATACCGAACGAATTTGTTCCCATATGGAATAATATAAATTAGATTAATCCATTTCAGACCCCCAAAAATACACTTACAAAAGCACTTACAGAAATACACTTACATAATTGTTCGAGTTGGGAGCTGCTCGTATGTCGAGGTACCACTATATTTGGGAGTGGATATTGGGAGATGGGTCTTTGAAAAATGAGATGAATCATTAAGGGAAAAAGGGTGGGTGGTGCATTGAGACATCTGTCAAAATTTTTTGTTTATTTTGAGGGAAAGAGGGAAATATACTTGAGTCTAGTGGTGCCAACGCTTCTAAATGTGTATGAGGCATTTTCTTTAAATGTTTCAGCGAAGAAGAGGGTGCAGGCAGTGGCAGTGTCAGGTTTGAGAACAATGTGTGGTGTGAATATTATGCAGAGAATTCAGAGTGTAGAAATTAGATAAGGATGGGAGTTATCAAAGATATAATTCAGAGGTCTGAGGAGAAATGGTTTGGGCATTTAGAGGATAGAGCAGAATATGATAAGTTAAGGAAGGAAGGAATGGGTAAAGGGAAATTTTGAGTGCTATGGCTAGAGCATTTAGCAGTCTTGTGAGAGTGTGTTAGATTGTAATGAGTAGGAACAGGTGGTTTTTATGGCTTGACATACTGCTGTAGTGTGAACAAGGAAGCAACAAGTAAGAGAGAGGTGAAGGTTTATAAACTAAAGGAGGAGGCAGTTAGGGTAAGATATAAACAACTGTTGGAAGACAGATGGGCTAGTGTGAGTATAGGCAATGGGGTAGAAGATGTATGGGGTTAGAGTGTTCAGCTGAAGTTTGTGGTTACAGGAAAGTGGGTGTGGGAGGGAAGAAGAGCGATTGGTGGAATGATGTAAGGAGAAAAAGTTAGCATATGAGAGGTTTTTACAAAGTAGAAGTGATGCAAGGAGGGAGGAGTATATGGAGAGAAAAAGAGAGGTTAAGAGAGTGGTGAAGCAATGTAAAAAGAGAGCAAATGAGAAAGTGGGTGAGATGTTATCAACAAATTTTGTTGAAAATAAGAAAAAGTTTTGGAGTGAGATTAATAAGTTGAGAAAGCCTAGGGTACGAATGAATTTGTTAGTTAAAAATAGGAGAGGAGAGTTATTAAACGGAGAGTTAGAGGTATTGGGAAGATGGAAGAAATATTTTGAGGAATTGTTAAATGTTGATGAAGATAGGGAAGCTGTGATTTCGTGTATAGGGCAAGGAGGAATAACATTTCATAGGAGTGAGGAAGAACCAGTTGTGAGTGTGGGGGAAGTGCATTAGGCAGTGGGTAGAATGAAAGGGGGTAAAGCAGCTGAGATTGATGGGATAAAGATAGAAATGTTAAAAGCAGGTGGAGATATAGTTTTGGAGTGGTTAGTGTTTTTATTTAATTAATGTATGGAAGAGGGTAAGGTACCTAGGGATTGGCAGAGAGCATGCATAGTTCATTAGTTTAAAGGCAAAGGGGACAAAAAATAATGTAAAAATTATAGGGGAATAAGTCTGTTGAGTATACCTGGTAAATTGTATGGTAAAGTTATTGAAAGAATTAAGAGTAAGACGGAGAGCAGGATAGCATATAAACAAGGAGGCTTTAGAAAGGAAAGGGGGTGTGTAGACCAAATGTTTGCAGTGAAACGTATAGGTGAACAATATTTAGATAAGGGTAAAGAGGTTTTTGTGGCATTTATTGATTTGGAAAAGGCATATGATAGGGTGGATAGGGGGCCAATGTTGCAAATGTATGGAATAGGAGGTAGGTTATTGAAAGCAGTGAAGAGTCTTTATGAGGATAGTGAGGCTCAGGTTAGAGAATGTAGGCGAGAGGGAGATTATTTCCTAGTAAAAGTAGGCCTTAGACCGGGATGTTTGATGTCACCATGGTTGTTCAATATATTTATAGATGGAGTTGTAAGAGAAGTGAATTCTCAGGTATTGGCAAGAGGTGTGGGGTTAAAAGATAAAGAATCTAATACAAAGTGGGAGTTGTCACAGTTGCTCTTTGCTGATGACACTGCTTTTGGGAGATTCTGAAGAGAAGTTGCAGAGGTTGGCTGATGAGTTTGGTAGGGTATGTAAAAGAAGGAAATTAAAAGTGAATATAGGAAAGAGTAAGGTGATGAGGATAACAAAAAATTTAGGTAATAGAAGATTGGATATCAGATCTAAGGGAGAGAGTATGGAGGAGGTGAATGTATTCATATATTTGGGAATGGACGTTTCAGCAGATGGGTCTATGAAAGATGAGTTGAATCATAGAATTGACGATGGGAAAAAGGTGAGGGGTGCGCTGAGGAGTCTGTGGAGACAAAGAACTTTATCCATGAAAGCAAAGAGGGGAATGTATGAGAGTATAGTTATTCCAACGCTCTTGTATGGGTGTGAAGCATGGGTGGTGAATGTTGCAACAAGGAGAAGGCTGGAGGCAGTGGAGATGTCATGTCTGAGGGCAATGTGTGGTGTGAATATAATGCAGAGAATGTGTAGTTTTGGAAATTAGGAGGAGGTGTGGGATTACCAAAACTTATATCCAGAGGGTTGAGGAGGGGTTATTGAGATGGTTTGGACATGTAGAGAGGATGGAACAAAATAGAATGACTTCGAGAGTGTATAAATCTGTAGTGGAGGGAAGGCAATGTAGGGGTTGGCCTAGGAAAGGTTGGAGGGAGGGGGCAAAGGAGGTTTTTATGTGCAAGGGGCTTGGACTTCCAGGAAGCGTGCATGAGCGTGTTAGATAGCAGCAAATGGAGACAAGTGGTTTTTAGGACTTGACGTGCTGTTGGAGTGTAAGCAAGGTAACATTTATGAAGGGATTCAGGGAAACATGCAGGCTGGACTTGAGTCCTGGAAATGGGAAGTACAGTGCCAGCACTGAAGGAGGGGTTTTAATGTTGCAGTTTTATAACTGTAGTGTAAGCATGCCTGTGGCAAGACAGTGATGGAGGGAATGATGATAAAAGTTTTTCTTTTTTCGGGCCACCCTGCCTTGGTGGGAAACGGCCGATGTGTTAATAAAAAAATAAAATAATTGAAAAGAGCCATATTAGCACAGCACTCTAAAGTGAGCACCATATTAACTAATTATACCTGTATTGTGATACTGTAGTTATGATAAGAACTTTTTTGACAGTGCTGAAATCTAATATTATAGGAGATGTGACGGAACAATGCAAAACTTTTACGTGACAAGATGATTTACACCTACTTTGGTTCAGTATTATCAGTTGAATATGATTATACAAGATTTAGGGACATTGATTAGCCAGAATTTGAATCCTGAAGAAGAGGTGGGGATGTTATAGTTCAGAGAGTCATTGGAATGGTGATGTCTGTGCACTTCTGAATTGACTGAATGATGGTGAATGTGTTTCCTTGTTATTTGGAACACCCTACCTTGGTGGAAGATGGCTGATGTATTAAAAAATAAGACAGCATAAGTGGATGAATAATGTACATACTGATAACTTTGTTAACTCTGTATAAAGTGTCATCCCTACTGAAAGAATAGAAAAAATGAATTGTTGCCATTAATTAAATAATTTTTAATAATTACCTTTGTAAATGTTTTTGGATTTTAGGCTATATTTACATTCTGTAAAGCAGCTGTTTGTTTATTTTTTGTACACAACTAATTGTTTAATTTAGTCATTTTGTATTGTCATTTCAGGACTACTTTGTGCTGCTTCCTCTTGCATTTTATGAAGGCACTATCCTCAGCAGGAATGTGACCACTCAGTGCAAGCTGGGCCAAACAGATGATGAAATGTGTCTACATTACGCTTACCCGGATATATTTCACTATAGCTACATTTATGGATCTGCTGGTTATCGTAGCTTTAATGGTGAACGCCAGGCTGTGGAACTATTTGATGATGAGGAGGTGAGTTTTTCATTTAAAAACAGATGATATTCCATCTTTTAATAAATGTCAATGCATGTGTTCTTATTATTTTTGTTATTAACACATTGGCCATTTCCCACCATGGCAGGGTGGGCAGAAAAAGAAAAACTTTCACCATCATTCACTCCATCACTGTCTTGCCAGAGGCGTGCTTACACTACAGTTATAAAACTGCAACATTAACACCCCTCCTTCAGAGTGCAGGCACTGTACTTCTCATCTCCAGGACTCAAGTCCGGCCTGCCGGTTTCCCTGAATCCCTTCATAAACGTTACTTTGCGCACACTAACAGCACATCAAGTCCTTAAAACCATTTGTCCTCTTTCACTCCTATCTAACATACTCACGCATGCTTGCTGGAAGTCCAAGCCCCTTGCACACAAAATCTCCTTTACCCCCTCCCTCCAACCTTTCCTAGGCCGATCCCTACCCCGCCTTATCTCCACTACAGACTTACACACTCTCGAAGTCATTCTATTTCGTTCCATCCTCTCTTCATGTCCGAACCACCTCAGTAACCCCTCCTCAGCTCTCTGGATAATAGTTTTGGTAATCCCGCACCTCCCCCTAATCTCCAAATTATGGATTCTTTGCATTATATTCACACCACACATTGCCGTCAGACATGACATCTCCTCTGCCTCCAGCCTTCTCCTTGTTGCAACATTCACCACCCATGCTTCACACCCATATAACTATACTCTCATACATTCCTCTCTTTTCTTCCATATATAAAGTTCTTTGTCTCCACAGACTTCTCGGTGCACCACTCGCCTTTTTCCCCTTGTCAATTCTATGATTCACCTCATCTTTCATAGATCCATCTGCTGACACGTCTACTCCCAAATATCTGAAAACATTCACCTTCTCCATACGCTCTTCCTCCAATCTGATATCCAACTTTCGTTACCTATTTTTTTTTTTTTGTTATCCTCATCACCTTACTCTTTCCTATATTCACTTTTAATGTCCTTCTTTTACATACCCTGCCAAACTCATCCACCAACCTCTGCAACTTCTCTTCAGAATCTCCCAAAAGCACAGTGTCATCGGCAAAGAGCATCTTTGACAATTCCCATTTTGTGTTAAATTCTTTATCTTTTAACCCCACACCTCTTACCAACACCCGAGCATTCACTTCTCTTACAGCTCCATCTATAAATATATTGAACAACCGTGGTGACATCACACATCCCTGTCTAAGGCCTACTTTTACTGGGAAATAATCTCCCTCTCTAACCTGAGCATCACTATCCTTGTAAAAACTCTTCACTGCTTTCAATAACCTACCTCCAATTCCATACATTTGCAACATCTTCCACATCGCTTCCCTATCCACCCTATCATATGCTTTTTCCAAATCCATAAATGCCACAAAAATCTCTTTACCCTTATCTAAATACTGTTCACCTTTATATTTCACTGTAAACACTTGGTCTACACACTCTCTACCCTTCCTAAAGCCTCCTTGTTCTTCTGCTATCCGTCTTACACTTAATTCTTTCAATAATAACTCTACCATACACTTTTCCAGGTATACTCAACAGACTTATTTCCCTATAATTTTTACACACTCTTTTGTCCCCTTTGCCTTTATACAAAGGAGCTATGCATGCTCTCTGCCAATCCCTAAGTACCTTACCCTCTTCCATACATTTATTAAATAAAAACACTAACCACTCCAAAACTATATCCCCACCTGCTTTTAACAGTTCTATCCTTATCACATCAATCCCAGTTGCTTTACCCCCTTTAATTTTACCCACTGCCTCACTCACTTCCTCCACACTCACAAGATCTTATTCCTCCTCGCCTTATACACGAAATCACAGCTTCCCTGTCTTCATCAACATTTAACAGTTCCTCAAAATATTCCCTCTATCTTCCCAATACAAAATTTGTTGATAAATACAAATATTTGTTGATCACAAATACAAAATTTGTTGATAAAATCTCACCCACTCTCTCATTAGGGGCAGCTTAATCTAATGACTTATAGACTATGTACATAATATTAGAGAAATTGATTGAGTTTATTGAAGCATATAAGTGAACAGTATTTAGATAAAGGTAGGGAAGTTTTCATTTAATTTATGGATTTAGAAAAGGCATATTATAGGGTAGACAGGGGAGCAATGTGGCAGATGTTGCAAATGTATAGAATAGGTAATAAGTTACTAAATGCTGTAAAGAGTTTGTACGAGGATAGTGAGGTTCAGGTTAGGGTGTGTAGGAGAGTAGGAGATTAGTTCCCAGTAAAAGTAGGCCTTAGAAAGGGATGTGTAATGTCACCATGGCTGTTTAACATATTTATAGATTGAGTTGTAAAAGAAGTAAATGCTAAGGTGCTGGAGAGAGGGGTGGGATTAGATTATGGGGAATCAAATACAAAATGGGAGTTGACACAGTTACTTTTTGCTGATGATACTGTGCTTTTGGGAGATTCTAAAGAGAAGTTGCAAAGCTTAGTGGATGAGTTTGGGAATGTGTGTAGAGAAAGAGAGCTGAATGTGAACATAGATAAGAGTAAGGTGATGAGGGTATCAAACAAGTTAGGTAAAGAAAAATTGGATATCACATTGCAGGGAGGAAATATGGAAGAAGTGAATGTGTTCACATATTTGGGAGTAGATTTGTCGTAGATGGGCTTATGAAGGATGAGGTTAACCATTGAATTGATGAAGGAAAAAAGGAGAGTGATGCATTGAGGTATCTGTGGAGACAAAAAACGTTATCCATGGAGGCAAAGAAGGGAATGTATGAGAGTATAGTGGTACCAACACTCTTATATGGGTGTGAAGCATGGGTTGTGAATGCTTCTGCGAGAAAGAGGCTGGAGGCAGTTGACTTGGGTGTATAAATCTTTTGGTGGAGGGGAGGAGAGGTAGGGGTTGTCCTAGGAAAGGATGGAGGGAGGGGGTAAAAGAGGTTTTGTGTGCAAGGGGCCTGGACATGCAGCAGGCATGTGTGAGCATGTTAGAAAAGATTGAATGGAGATGAGTGGTCTTTTTGACCTGAGGAGCTGTTGGAATCTGAGCAGGGGAATATTTTGTGAAGGGTTTCAGGGTAACTGGTTAGCCGGACTTCAGTCCTGGAGGTGAGAAGTACCTTGCCTGCACTTTAAAGGAGGGGTTTGGGATATTGGCTGTTTGGATTGACATCTAAACTGTTATATCTGGGCACCTCTTCAAAGACAGTGATTATGTGTGAATGATGGTGAAAGGGTTTCTTTCTTTTTTGGGTCACCCTGCCTTGCCTTCTCACCCAAACCTAAATGCTCAATATCAAACACTCCCAACAAAGTAGAATAATCACTTAAATGTAAAAACCTGTTATGAATAATACATACATTGATATGTTCAACTTATATTCAAACTTTATAACATAGATACACAATTATACTTATTATATACATTATCAACCATAATTTTTTACCATGTAGTCTAAGTAGTCCTAAGAATGCCTGCAATGCGCAGCATATTAGGGGCTTTTGGCATGTACATCTCTTTTATACCTATGTATCATGTAAACCCAACAATGTAACTTTGTACCATGTCTAAATAAAGTATTATTATTATTATTATTATTATTATTATTGTTATTATTATTATTATTGTTATTATTATTATTATTGGTGGGAGACGGCTGGTGTGTTAAAAAAAATTAAATTTATTATAGAAAATACAATACACTATATATGAATGATTAGTTTCTGATAGGCACAGCTGGAGACAGCACAATACATTTTACTCATATTGGTAAAATGTACAAGTAAATAATTTAAAATATTGTTTAAGATGCAAATAAATATTCTACAGCTAGAGTTTTTGTTTTCTTATAGATTTTGCGAGAGCTTGACACACAGCCAATGGCATGGCTGAACCACAACCAACCTAATGTTCAGTATGACATTCGACTTGCTCGTCCTGGACGCCACATACTGCTCATCAACTATTATACTCCGGCTGGTGGCACAACTACTAATGTCTTTGTAGAAACCTCAACTCGCAAGGGTAGAGAGAAGGGAAGAGCCATCTTGTATGACTGCATGTACTCTACAACTTGTCGTCAAGTTGTCACAGATGCCAGTGGAAAAGTTGGTATCTTCTACTTTGATAGCAATTTCATCAGTCTTGATATAAAAGTAAGTGTAAAAAGCTCACATTTTGTTGATTCTGACATTATCTTAGTTACAATAAATATGAAGTACAGTAGAACCCCTTATCCATGGATTCGGTTTCCACAGTTTCAGTTATCCACGTTTTAATGGCTTAATAGTGGCACCATGGAACAAAAGTTGTGATGGTGGCAGTTCTTCAAAGCCTAAGGGAAGCCTTGAAGTGCTTCCCATCAGTGAAAAAGTAATAATTCACTTATTGTGCATAATTTATCAGTTAAAGTTTATCATGGGTATATACAGTAGGGTCCCACTTATACGGCAGGTTAGGTTCCAGGCTACTGCCGGAAAGCAGAATTCGCCAAAAAGCAGAACTCCATTTTTTTCATTTATAGATGCATATAAATGCCAGATAACAAGTTTACACTAACATATATTAAGTTAGCAATAGAACTAGGCATTAAAAAGTAAAATACACACACAGTATACTCATTATTTACCTCAAAATATTTGTAGTCTTAATGTAGGGGAAAAGGTGAGTAGTATTTACTGTAAGAAGTCAGGTGTGGTAGGTATGGTAGCCCTCCTGGCCACCCCACCCACACATACTATACTACGATGCTTAAAGGGCCCTAGAGTGATACAATTCATATACAGTACACTCATTACTTACCTTAAAATATTTGTAGTCTTAATGGTCTTAATGTAGGGTGAGAGGTGAAAAGTATTTATTTGTAGAAAGTTGTGTGGGAGGTATGGCATCCTGCCTTGCCACTCCCACCTACTACGACATTAAGCACCCTAGAGCGATAAAATGCATATACAGTACACTCATTACTTACCTTAAAATATTTGTAGTCTTAATGTAGGGTGAGAGGTGAAAAGTATTTATTTGTAGAAAGTCGTGTGGGAGGTATGGCATCCTGCCTGGCCACTCCCACCTACTACGACATTAAGCACCCTCGAGTGATAAAATGCATATATATACTCATTACTTACCTTAAAATATTTGTAGTCTCAATGGTCTTAATGTAGGGTGAGAGATGAAAAGTATTTACATTGGACCCCCGGATTTCATACTGCTCCCAACTCGAACAATTATGTAAGTGTATTTTTGTAAGTGCTTTTGTAAGTATATTTTTGGGGATCTAAACGGACTAATCTAATTTACATTATTCCTTATGGGAACAAATTCGTTCGTTAACGGCAGTTGAACAGCATTCTGGAACGAATTATGGCCGATAACCGGGGGTCCACTGTATTTGTAGAAAATCGAGTGGGAGGTATGACATCCTGCCTGGCCACTCCCACCTACTACGACATTAACCCTTAAACGGTCCACACGTATATTTACGTTAGCACTGCTACGGCCCCGACCTTGATTTTCCCCATAAGAAAGCATGTAAAAAAAAACGTATATATACGTTTGGGGCAGTAACAGTGCTAACGTAAATATACATGTGGACCGTTTAAGGGTTAAGCGCCCTAGAGCGATAAAATGCATATACGTACAGTACACTTGTTACTTACCTTAAAATATTTGTAGTGTTAATGTAGGGTGAGAGGTGAGTTTTATTTGTAGGAAGTCAGGTTTGAGAAGTGTGGATAGCCAGCCAGGGCAGCCTTCCCCTCCCCACCCACACGTAATGTAAACAAACCAGGCAAACGCGTCTGGTTTTCGTCACTTTACATTGTGTACAAGTGAAGGCATACGAAAGGAGTAATTTTCTAGTTACAAGTAGCCTGGCTACCACAAGTCCTACAAGTAGCCTGGCTACCACAAGTGCTACAAGTAGCCTGGCTACCACATAGCATATAAACAGCATGTTTATATGCTTTGTAACGTGTTTCTTATATAATTTTGAAAAAAATATCATAGATGGATTAATGAAAATGTCTATATTAACGTAAAATAAGACATTTAATGTGCCCAAGAGTGATTATTATTAGTATTACGTAATATTTTCCCTCCGCCCGGCAACACCTCCATAGCATATAAACAGCATGTTTATATGCTATGCATAGCATATAAACAGCATGTTTATATGCTATGTAATGTGTTTCTTATATAATTTTGAAGAAAATATCATAGATGGATTAATGAAAATGTCTATATTGGCATAAAATAGGACATTTAATGTGCCCAAGAGGGATTATTACATAATAGAGAGATGTGCTCACGGAAAATGTAAACAAACCGGGTGGCACGCCGTATTTGAAAGACCGCTCGCCGTATAGAAAGTTTTGGTCATAATTTGAACTCGCCGTATGAATGGAATGCCGTAAGGCGTATGTACACAAATGAAAATGACATATATATAGGGTTCGCTACTATCCATGGTAGCTCTTGGAAAGTATCCCCTGCGGATACAGGGGGACTACTCTGTACATTATATTATTTCTTGTACTAACCCAGTGTAAGATACTAATACTAGTCATTATGACGAACATTTTAAAGATAGGAACCTGAAATTTACTGTGTGCTTCACAGCTCTGCCTATTGTGTTTATTTTAAGTAACCTTATGAAATATTCCTTAGAAAACCACTTAGGTTTTATACACTGGTTGGCAGCCTGTTAAAGATTATTATTACATTCATGGTTAGTTTTAGTGTAATAGTTTTATTATGCAGCATATACCCATCCTGTGGGTGGTAGTTAAAGATTACTGAGGCATTTAATGGGTCCAGGAGGTAAGCCTGAATATTTTTGATAGCTATGCAAGTTACAGCATTAATGAACTACAGTATGTACAAGTTAATGTCTTGGTAACTATTGTAATGAGTTGTTTTTCCAGACATGAAGATATAAATTCATGAAACATTACATTAACACGTCACTGTGGTTAAGATATCTTGACATTTCTTGAACGTTTGTAAGTGAATTATTTATTGATGTCATAATTTTGTTTGTATTGCAGCACATAATGATGTAGGGATGACAGTACTAGTTCCTTTGGCAAAGATTACATTTAGTTAGGTCTATATCAGCTGGTAGTGCAAACTTCCAGAGGCACCTGTAGCCCAGCAAAAGTTAGTGACATTCAGTAGTCTGGTTTTGGTGGATACACCATAGACATATGGCTCCTTCTGCATGATAGAATCATGGTAGAAATACTGATTGGTATCAGTCTCTCTCAGACTCAAGTCAGTGAAATTCAGTTGAATTTCTTTTCATATTGTCATCAGACTAACTAGTGAACAGCTCAAAGTTGTAATTACTTCACTCTTGATGGTATATACTCTTGCCAGTTCATCATTTCTATCATGCATATAAAGACCAATGTGAGAGGTGTTTGTGCTAGGCCAGGACACATTGTTGGGTGGCCTGTCTTGGGCTGGTGTAGACTCCTAGTGTGACTCCAGTGTGTAAAATTCTACCAACCTTTGTCTGGCTTCTGACAAGAGCATGTCACAGCTGTCTCTCCTGGGGTTAACAGCATTTATGAAATTAAATAAAATAAAAATAAAAATAAAAATTTTTATGTCTAAGAAGTATACATTGAAGTTACAGTGATTGAGAAGTTCACAGGTTACAGGTTTGATACGATTAGAATACACAAAATTATTTGATATAGTTGTATGCTCAAAAGAAATTCACTTAATATGTACAGCATTTTTGGCAGACTAATCCTAAAATTTACATTCTACTTAACTCTAGTCTTATGGATGATAATCACTTACAATAAAAGTGTGAACTTTAGATACAGGAGGGCCCCACTTATACAGCAGGTTAGGTTCCAGGCTACTGCTGTAAAGTGAAAATCTGAAAATCGCTGTAAAGCGAAACATAGCCTTTTTTTTTTTTCACTTTTAAATGTATATAAAAGCCTGATAACATGTTTATACTATCATATATTAAGTGAGCAATAGAACTAGGCCTAAAAAATGCATATACAGTACACACATTACTTACCTTAAAATATAGTGAGTTGTAGGTGTGTAGGTAGTCTGAGTAAATGAAGAATGGGTACAGTTGAAAACCACTATATTAGCGAAATGCTGTAAAGTGACACCCTTGTGTATTTGGACATATTCGAGTGTGGAGAGTATAGCAAGCAGGTCAGCTTGATGGGTAGAAACCCATTTGTTAATGCATACTTCAGTTACTATACAGTGGTACCTCGACTTACGATATTAATCCGTCAGAGAGGGCATATCTTAAGACGAAACAATCGTTAAACGAATCAATTTTCCCCATAAGAAATAATGGAAATAAATTTAATCCGTCCAAGACTTCCAAAAGTAGTTAAATAAAATATTTTTTAGAGCTTTTTGACATTAAATAATACACAATATAATGAAGAATAACTAAATACACATGCAAATATTGTACAATAACATGTCACTTACATTTATTGAAGAGTTGTTGATGTGTGGAGGACGGGAGGAGGGGAGAAGGTGGAGTAGTATGCTAGTGTTTGAAGGGGAATCCCTTCCATTAACACTGCAGGTACCAAGTCCTTTTCTGGGTTACTTCCTTTTCTTTGAATGCCACTAGGACCAGCTTGAGAGTCACTAGACCTCTTTCTAACAACAAATTTGTCCAGGAGCTCTGTGTCTGGCGATTCTTTAACACATCCCTGAAATGACACACCACTGTGTCATTGTACAGGTTGCCAGCACGGCCTGCAACAGCATGGTTAGGGTGATATTCATCCATAAATGCTTGCACATCACTCCATTTGGCACAGATCTCCCTAATCCTTGAAGAAGGCACATTCTTCCATTTTTGTTCCACTCCTCCTCCTCCTCCTCTGAACCATTGTCCTGACCTCTGCTCTCTTGTTCCAGTTGCAGTTGAAGCTCTTGCAGATCTTCAGTGGTTAGCTCTTCCTTGTGCTCCTCCACCAACTGTTCCACATCCTCACCACTCACCTCTAACCCCAAAGACTTGCCCAATTCCACAATTTCTTCCAAAACAGGCTCAGGCTCAGGCTCAGGGTTCTGAGGCTCAGCCCCAAAACCTTCAAAATCCCTCTCTAGGACACAGTCTGGCCACAATTTTCTCCAGGCAGAGTTCAAAGTCCTGGTAGTCACTCCTCCCAAGCCTTACCTATAAGGTGTACACAATGCAGCATATGGAAATGTTTTCCAAAATTCTCTTAGGTTATGTTCATGTCTGTGGTCACATCAAAGCACTTTTGAAACATTGCTTTGGTATAGAGTTTTAAAGTTGGAAATGACCTGCTGGTCCATGGGCTGGAGGAGAGGAGTGGTATTAGGGGCAAGAACTTCACTTTGATGAATTTAAACTCCTCCACAATTTTCTCTACCAAGTTTGGAGGATGACAAGGAGCATTGTCCATTATCAGGAGGCACTTAAGTGGCAAATTATTGTCCAATAGATATTTCTTCACACTGGGGCCAAACACACCATTGAACCAATCTAAGAAAATGTCCTTTGTGACCCATGCCTTTTTGTTAGACCTCCACATCACACACAAGTTAGACTTGCTGACACCGCATCTGCCAAACACTGGGATTTTCAAAAGATACACTAGTAAAGGCTTCACTTTGCAATCACCACTGGCATTGGCACAAAGCATCAAAGTTAGCCTGTCTTTCATAGGCTTATGTCCTGGCTGTGCCTTTCCTCCTGAGTAATGTAGGTCCTGTTGGGCATTTTCTTCCAGAACAGGCCTGTTTCATCACAATTAAACACTTGTTGGGGAGGAATTGTTCAGCCTCTAGGTACTCCTGGAATTCAGGCACATATTTTTCAGCCGCACTTTGTCACAACTGGCTCCCTCACCATGCCTCACAACACTATGTATGCCAGTACGCTTCTTAAATTTTGAAACCAGCCTCTGCTGGCTTTAAATTCGCTCACTTCACTCGTTGCAGGCATTTTCTTAAGGAGATCATCATGCAACTGCCTTGCTTTTCACATATTATTCCCTCCGAAACAGTATCTCCTGCTAACTGTTTCTCGTTGATCCACACCAACAACAACCTTTCCACATTTTCCAGCACTTGTGGTCTGTGTTTTGTGATCACAGATGCACCTTTTGCAACAACAGCTTCCTTGATTTTACTTGAATATTTCTTATCCACAATGGTAGCGATGGTAGAATAGGGTTTACCATACAGCCTGGCCAGCTCACTGATACGCACTCCACTTTCATATTTTTCTATTATCTCCTTCTTCACTTCTATCGTACATATATTTCTGTTCCTCTTTGCCACAGGCTTAGCACTAGGATCTTTCCTTGGACCCATGGTAGCTTATTTAGCAGTTGCAAGCACTAAAAACAGTGGAATAATGACAATATACTGGTATGAATGCGTGGGTGTGGGTGGGTGGTCGCCTCGCTTGTAAATAATAGCACTGACGCTCCTGGAGTCGCGCTCAGCTGGGCGCCAAGCAGGACAGGTCCGTACGAAAGTCGTAAGACGAATCAATCATCGGATGTCGCATTCAAATTTCTTACGTTATAAGTATCGGTTATCGAATATAACGTAAGATGATAGCATCGTAAGTCGAGGTACCACTGTATTTGAGCCATCACTGTTGGACAGTAATGGCACTACCAGCTGCACCAGGAGATTGGTGGACAGTGCCATACTTACCTTTTACTTGGAGATGGTTTTGGGAGGGGGTCATTGCCCCTGTACTAGGTCTCAGACCAGGCCTCCCGGTGGATGGCTTGATAAGCCAGGCTGTTGGTGCAAGTTGTATTCAGTGCAGCATATGCATCACAGTCTATTTGATCGGGAACTCACTTGAAGAACTGTTTAAGTTCACTCTTCGAAAGAGCTAAAGGTCTGTTGGTCCCTTTATGCTTGTTGAATTATGTCTTAGTGCTCTTTGCACCCTTACCTTTCGTTGGGGTATTTTGAACTGTCTGCCAAAGCCTCTTACTGTCATTGAGAGGGATTTCTAGAATTTCCCAGATGCAACTTATGATGTATCTTTCTCACTAACATGAGCCTCACTCATAACAGGGCTCCATGAGTAGAAAAACTCTCGGAACTCATTAAAGGTAACATGCATAAAGGAATCAGTTAAATGTTAATCACTCCATTGTGTCCACCTAAGGTTAATAAATAAAATTGTAATTCTTCTCTACAAAACTTATTAAAGCCATATAGCACAACCTAATAGAATATTCAGTTCTCTTGTATTCATTGTAACTCACCTAATGATCATATGTACTGTTATTGATTTATTAATCTTAAGTTAGTTTTAAGTCTGCCCAAAATGCTTCACATATAAAGGAGCCTTTGGCATGTACACCCAACTATTATATATTCCTTTGCACAAACATGTGTCATGTTGAAAGAAAATATTATTACAGTGGTACCTCGACTTACGATGTTATCATCTTACGTTATATTCGATAACCGATATTTATAACGTAAGAAATTTGAATGCGACATCCGATGTTTGATTCGTCTTACGACATTCGTACCGGACGTGTCCGCTTGGCGCCCAGCTGAGCGCGCACTCCAGGGAGCGTCAGTGCTATTGTTTACAAGCGAGAGCGACCACCCACCCACACCCACGCATTCATACCAGTATATTGTCATTATTCCACTGTTTTTAGTGCTTGCAACTGCTAAATAAGCTACCATGGGTCCAAGGAAAGATCCTAGTGCTAAGCCTGTGGCAAAGAGGAACAGAAATATATGTACGATAGAACTGAAGAAGGAGATAATAGAAAAATATGAAAGTGGAGTGCGTATCAGTGAGCTGGCCAGGCTGTATGGTAAACCCTTTTCTACCATCGCTACCATTGTGGATAAGAAATATTCAAGTAAAATCAAGGAAGCTGTTGTTGCAAAAGGTGCATCTGTGATCACAAAACACAGACCACAAGTGCTGGAAAATGTGGAAAGGTTGTTGTTGGTGTGGATCAACGAGAAACAGTTAGCAGGAGATACTGTTTCGGAGGGAATAATATGTGAAAAGCAAGGCAGTTGCATGATGATCTCCTTAAGAAAATGCCTGCAACGAGTGAAGTGAGCGAATTTAAAGCCAGCAGAGGCTGGTTTCAAAATTTAAGAAGCGTACTGGCATACATAGTGTTGTGAGGCATGGTGAGGGAGCCAGTTGTGACAAAAGTGCGGCTGAAAATATGTGCCTGAATTCCAGGAGTACCTAGAGGCTGAACAATTCCTCCCCCAACAAGTGTTTAATTGTGATGAAACAGGCCTGTTTTGGAAGAAAATGCCCAACAGGACCTACATTACTCAGGAGGAAAAGGCACAGCCAGGACATAAGCCTATGAAAGACAGGCTAACTTGATGCTTTGTGCCAATGCCAGTGGTGATTGCAAAGTGAAGCCTTTACTAGTATATCTTTTGAAAATCCCGAGTGTTTGGCAGATGCGGTGTCAGCAAGTCTAACTTGTGTGTGATGTGGAGGTCTAACAAAAGGCATGGGTCACAAAGGACATTTTCTTAGATTGGTTCAATGGTGTGTTTGGCCCCAGTGTGAAGAAATATCTATTGGACAATAATTTGCCACTTAAGTGCCTCCTGATAATGGACAATGCTCCTTGTCATCCTCCAAACTTGGTAGAGAAAATTGTGGAGGAGTTTAAATTCATCAAAGTGAAGTTCTTGCCCCCTAATACCACTCCTCTCCTCCAGCCCATGGACCAGCAGGTCATTTCCAACTTTAAAAACTATACCAAAGCAATGTTTCAAAAGTGCTTTGATGTGACCACAGACATGAACATAACCCTAAGAGAATTTTGGAAAAACATTTCCATATGCTGCATTGTGTACACCTTATAGGTAAGGCTTGGGAGGAGTGACTACCAGGACTTGAACTCTGCCTGGAGAAAATTGTGGCCAGACTGTGTCCTAGAGAGGGATTTTGAAGGTTTTGGGGCTGAGCCTCAGAACCCTGAGCCTGAGCCTGAGCCTGTTTTGGAAGAAATTGTGGAATTGGGCAAGTCTTTGGGGTTAGAGGTGAGTGGTGAGGATGTGGAACAGTTGGTGGAGGAGCACAAGGAAGAGCTAACCACTGAAGATCTGCAAGAGCTTCAACAGCAACTGGAACAAGAGAGCAGAGGTCAGGACAATGGTTCAGAGGAGGAGGAGGAGGTGGAACAAAAATGGAAGAATGTGCCTTCTTCAAGGATTAGGAGATCTGTGCCAAATGGAGTGATGTGCAAGCATTTATGGATGAATATCACCCTAACCATGCTGTTGCAGGCCGTGCTGGCAACCTGTACAATGACACAGTGGTGTGTCATTTCAGGGATGTGTTAAAGAATCGCCAGACACAGAGCTCCTGGACAAATTTGTTGTTAGAAAGAGGTCCAGTGACTCTCAAGCTGGTCCTAGTGGCATTCAAAGAAAAGGGAAGTAACCCCAGAAAGGACTTGGTACCTGCAGTGTTAATGGAAGGATTCCCCTTCCAAACACTAGCATACTACTCCACCTTCTCCTCCTCCCGTCCTCCACACATCAACAACTCTTCAATAAATGTAAGTGACATGTTATTGTACAATATTTGCATGTGTATTTAGGTATTCTTTATTAAATTATTTATTATTTAATGTCCAAAAGTTCTAAAAAATATTTTATTTAACTACTTTTGGAAGTCTTGGACGGATTAAATTTATTTCCATTATTTCTTATGGGGAAAATTGATTCGTTTAACGATTGTTTCGTCTTAAGATATGCCCTCTCTGACGGATTAATATCGTAAGTCGAGGTACCACTTATTATTATTATTATTATTATTATTATTATAATCAAGAGCTTTTCACCAATATCAAGGCTCCCATGCTAAAAGTAACTAGGCCAAGGAATTATAATAAAGAGCCTTATGCTTGATGCCATATTTTCCCCTATTTATTAATGCACTTGTACATTGCCTAGGATAAATTTGAATGATTTTTTACTTCAATAAGAAATTAGAGGTGCTCCTCGACTTACGATGGGGTTACGTTCCGACATACCTATTACGTATAAGTTGTCATAAGTCGAATATGAATATGATATGGTAAATAAATAAGTAAATAACTAATTGCTGTCATTGAATAAGTAATTAAACAAATAATTTCAGTAACTAACTAAATACCAGTATTGAAAATTTAATAAATCAGTACAAGTTATGGACTTGCCACCTTCAGTTACACAACCCAGGACATCATGGACTTAGAGCAGGCCACTCCTGCCTTTCCCAACTACTGGACCACTATGACAAGGTCCTGGATGCTATAGAAAACAAACAAAATGCAGTTGTAGTATACACAGATTTTGTGAAAGCCTTCGACAAGTGCGACCATGGTGTACTAGCACACAAAATTTGTGATAAAGGAATAACAGGAAAAGTTGGTAGATGGATTTATAACTTCTTAACAAATAGAGCACAAAGAGCAATAGTAAACAGAGTAAAGTCTGAGGCAGGTACAGTGAAAAGTTTGGTTCCACAAGGCATGGCACTTGCCCCATTCTGTTCCTTATCCTCATATCTGACATAGACAGAGATGTAAGCCACAGCACCATGTCTTCCTTTGTGGATGACACCCGAATTTGCATGATGGTATTATCCATTGAATATACTGTAAGACTCCAAGTGGACATGAACCAAATCTTTAAACGGGTGCCAGAAAACAACATGAAGTTCAATGAAGAGAAATTTCAGTTACTCTGATATGGAAACTCAAGGAAATTAAAACCGTATTGGAGTATAAAACAAATTCCAACCACACAATAGAGCGAAAAACTAATGTGAAAGACCTGGGAGTGATAATGTCAGAGGATGTCACATCTGATAAGAAAATTATATGATGGATAATGAGAACCTCCAAAACTAGGGATGCCAAGCCCAAGATGGTTCTCTTCAAACCATATCATGGGTGGGGTTCGAACCCGCGGTCAGAGAGTCTCAAAACTTCAGACTGCGGGTTCGAACCCCACCCGTGGTATGATTTGTTTGCAATCGTGTCATTACGATTTTGTGAGTCATGGTTCTCTTCAAATCGCTTGTTCTCTCTAGGCTGGAATATTGCTGTACAATAACGGCCCTTTCAAGGCAGACGAAATTGCAGATCTGGAGAATGTACAGAGAACTTTCACGGCATGCATAAATATAATAAAGCACCTAAACTACTGAGAATGGTTGAAGTCTCTTGATTTGTATTCTCTGGAATGCAGGCAAGAAAGATACATGATAATATACACTTGGAAAAATCCTAGAGAGACTAGTCCCAAATTTGCACATGAAAAATCACTACCAATGAAAGCAAAAAACTCGAAAGGAGATGCAACATCCCCCCAATGAAAAGCAGGGGCGCCAAGAGTACGCTAAGAGACGACACAGTATGTGTCAGGGGCCCAAGACTGTTCAACTGCCTCCCAGCATACATAAGGGGGATTATCAATAGACCCTTGACTGTCTTCAAGAAGGCTCTGGACAGGCACCTAAAGTCAGTACCTGATCAGCCAGGCTGCGGTTTGTATGTCAGTCTGCATGCGGCCAGTAGTAACAGCCTGGTTGATCAGATCCTGATCCACCAGGAGGCCTGGTCACAGATCAGGCCATGGGGGCATTGATCCCTGAAACCCTCTCCAGGTATTCATGCTGAGGAATTATCTAGTTTCATCTCCAAAGTAATTGCTTTTGCACCATCGTAAAGTTGGAATATCATACATCGAACCATTGTAAGTCGAGAAGCACCTATATTTAAAATTACAGCTTTTGAAGCCATCTGGAATATTGTGTCCATTTCATATACTATAAGGCATTGCATGGCAAAAAAGAATAAGAAATTTCAAATAATAGAAAATATGCAGGTGTGGGGATATCAGAACTATGATGCTCCCTCTAAGCCTAACTTAGAGATGCAGAAGATAGAATCTACACATTCCTACAGACAAAATATTAAGGAATAGATTGGGTCACTACCCCAGATTTTGACTATGGTGGCACATATTCTTTTTTGTTGTGCAGTGCCTTATATAATGCAGTGTATAATGTCTGTCTTCATACTTGTGTTTATTGCAACTTCTCATTTCCTATCATAAGTATCTTAACAAGTAAATTTGTTAACTTTTTTAGTCACATAGTTTTTGATGACCTTTCTTTGATCTTCTCATGAAATAATATTATAATACGATGACCGTCTCCTGCCTTGGCAAGAGATGGTCGTTCAGGCAAACAAAAAATTAATAAATATGAATTTGTGGGTATAGGAGGGTGGGCATAGGAGGGAAGAGGAGCGATTGGTGGAATGAGGGTAGTAAAGGAGAAAACGTTAGCATATACTCTGCCCTTCATACATTATAATTCCAGTGTAGATGTAGTATATTAGGGTGGAGTATGTGGAGTGTAAAAGGAAAGTTAAAAGAGTGATGAATGTAAAAGGAGAGCCAATGGGTAGTGAGATTTTTATCAACAAATTTTGCTGAGAATAAGAAAAAGTTTTGGAGTGAGGTTAATAAGTTGAGAAAGCCTAGGAAACAAATGGATTTAACAGTTAAAAACAAAACAGGGAAATTATTAGATGGGAAGGTGGAGGTACTGGGAAGATGGAGGGCATATTTTGAGGAGTTGTTAAATATTGATGAAGATAAGAAGGCAGTGATTTTATCCACTGGGTATTGAGGAAGAGTCAGATATGAGTGTGGGAAAAGTGCACAAGGCATCAGGTAGAATGAAAGGAGATATAAAATTGGAGGGAATATTAAAGACATAAAAGTGTTTAGATACACACAACCCGCACATAGAAGAGAGGAGCTTATGACAATGTTTCGGTCCGACTTGGACCATTTACAAAGTCACAGTGTGACTTTGTAAATGGTCCAAGTCGGACCGAAACGTCGTCGTAAGCTCCTCTCTTCTATGTGCGGGTTGTGTGTGTTTTGTTCCAGTCACGGTATTGTGCCTTTTTTGTTATTTAAGTGTTTAGATATTTGGGAATGGGCCTGTCAGCAGATAGGTCTGTGAAAGAGGAAGTGAATCATAGAATTGAGGAGAAAAAAAAGATGGGTGATGCTTTGAGGCATCTATGGAGATAATGCTGTTCAAGGGCTGGGAGGTTTATTTCTTTTGGTATGATTCTATTAACAGCTTGTTAAGTCACATATATTAAATTTTATGAAAAAAAATAATTGTTGATAATTAATGTAAAAAGTGTATCAGGTATGGGTTCAAAGCTGGATTTAGGCATAAGCAAATGAAAAATCAATTCTTTAATTTTGTGAGGCCCCTTCAGACTCTGAGACCCTAAGCTGTATCTTGTTTAGGTTATGCCTAAATCTGGTCCTGGGTGTGGTGATACCAGAAGTATTATTCAAAGGTCACCACCAGATGTTATCCTAGGTTATCCTAGGTTCTCTATACACATATGCTGCTATGTATGATGATCTATGTAACTGTATTTGTATATACCTGAATAAACTTACTTACTAAACTTTGTGAGATGGACTGTTGTCACATCTTGTGCTATTATGTACTGGAATGTTATAAAATTAATGAGTTCAGAGACAACTCACTCGGAAATGTTCAAGATATGTCAAAGTATTTTATCCACAGTGGTATATTATAAACCATTCTGGAAAAATACCTTGACAGAGTATAAATCAAATTCCAACCACACAATAGAGCAAAAAACTATCGTAAAGGATCTCACTTTCAAAGATCACAGCATTGTATCAATCGCATCTCCTAGAAAAAATGACAGGATGGATAATGAGAACCTTCAAAACTAGGGATGCCAATTCCATGATGACACTCTTCAGGTCGCTTGTTCTATCTAGGCTGGAATACTGCTGCACACTAACAGCGCCTTTGAAGGCAGGAGAAATTGCTGATCTAGAAAATGTATAGAGAACCTTCACGGCACACATAAGTATGATAAAACACGGTTGAAGTTCCTTGACCTGTACTCCCTGGAATGCAGGCAGGAGAGATACAATATTATATACACTTGGAAAATCCTAGAGGGATTAGTACCAAATTTGCACACGAAAATCACTCCCTATGTAAGCAAAAGACTCGGCAGGCGATGCAACATCTCCCCAACGAAGAGCAGGGGTGCCACTAGCACGATAAGAGACAACACAATAAGTGTCAAGGGCCCAAGACTGTTGAGCTGCCTCCCAGCATATATAAGGGGGATTACCAGTAGACCCCTGGCTGTCTTCAAGAAGGCTTTGAATGGGCACCTAACGTCAGTACCTGATTAGCCGGGCTATGGTTTGTACGTCGGTTTATGTGCAGCCAACAGTAGCAGCCTGGTTGATCACAGCCTGATCCACCATGAGACCTGGTCAAAGACCGGGCCACGGGGGCGTTGACCCCCTAAACCCTCTCTACGTATACTCCAGGTATACTGTAAATAAAGCTAATATTTGCATTAATAACTCATTGCAATTGTTATCAGGTGTGGATGTGTGAATGGTTCATTGCCTTTGTAACTTGTTCAGCTATCAGAACTTTGTGGCCCAGTCCCGGGACCCATTATGTACCTCTGTAATCTTTTTGACTACCACCCACAGGATGGGTATGGGGTGCATAATAAAGATATTAAACTAACTAACCTTAAAGGGCTGAAGAGGGGCTGTTGAGGTGTTTTGGACATTTTGAGAAAATGGATCAAAATAAAACTGACTAGAAGGGTGTATAAATCTGGGGTGGAGAGAATGAGGGGTTGGGGTTGTCTCAAGAAAGGCTGAAGGGATGGGGTACAGGAGGTTTTTAGTGCTAGGGGCTTGTGCATCCAGTAGGTTTCTGTGAACCTGCTAAATAGGAACAAGTGGAGGCAAGTGGGTTGTATGACTTGTCATGCTGTTGGAGTGTGAGCAAGGTAACATTTATGAAGGGATTCAGGGAAATTGGCTAGCCAAACTGAAGTCCTGGAGGCGGAAATACAGTGCCTGCTCTTTGAAGAAGGTGTGAGATGTTGCAGTAGGGAGGGTTATCTGAACTGTGATGTCAGCACACTTCTGGCAAGACAGTGATTGAACGAATGAGAATGAAGGTGTTTCCTCTTTTCTAGTTCACTTTACCTTGGTGGGAGATGCCAGTGTATTAAAAACAAAAGTCAAGAAGATGAATTGATCTGGTGACTCTATAGTCATCTCATCAAAGAACTGATAATAACTTTCTTCAAATAGGCAGTGAAAATCTGCAGTGTATAATATTGGTATAAAATTGTAAAAATTTTATTACTAATTTATATTATATATATTTTCTTGAAGATGAATTGGTTATTGTTTCATACAATTGTTAGATAATACTATTTGGTAAGTAACAAGGAAATTACTTTTGATTATCCAACTGTGATCTAATGTGAATATTAAATGTGAATTGTAAACTATGCAAGGAAATAAAATCCTTAATCCTTAATCCTTAAGCATTTGATAAATTTCCAGGGTGAGACCAACACAAACATAGGTATTGACTCCATTGTGGCCATTCCCTATGAATATTGGCACCAAGACCTGGTGCGTCCACAACTAGTGTGCACTCGTGCTAATGGCCAATGTTTGGAGTCCTTTTATCCAATTCCTCCTGAAACTACAAAGGTAAATATTAATTACTTAATGAAGAACCTTATGCACACACAACCCGCACATAGAAGAGAGGAGCTTACGACGACGTTTCAGTCCGACTTGGACCATTTAATAATAATAATATAATAATATTTTTATTTCGATGCATGTTACAAGTGTACATTGTTATTGGTAGTTACAATTATAAGACTGTAATGCAAGGAGAGCCACTGGCATGCCATGGCATTAGGGGCAGCTTATTCTAAAGACTTATTCACTAAGTACTTAATGCTAGAGAAATTGATTGAGTTTATTCTAGTTATGTATTATTTCAAGTTACAATATGATTATACATACTATTTAAAGACAATACTAGAGAAATTGGTTGAGTTTAATCTAGTTGAATATTTTATTTCAAGTTACAATATGTTGATGCTATACTAGTATAATAACAATACTAGAAAAATTTATTGAGTATCTTCTAGTTATATATTTTATTTCAAATTAACAAAATGATGATACTATACTATTTTAAATGACAATATGATGATATGAAATTGCAACAAGTGTTAAGGAGGATGACAATATAAAACTGAGATTATCTTAAGTAAAATAACATTGGGTTTGAAAGTTTGTTACAGTATGAGTATTTAGTATAGGGTGAGTAGGTGATTTTTGAGAAGAGTCTTGAATTGATTTTCCGACAAGGTTAACTTAATATTTTCTGGTAATGAATTCCAGATTCTGGGACCCTTTATGTGCATAGAATTTTTACATTGGTTAGTATGGACTCGGGGTATGTCAAATAGTGATCTGTGTCTTGTGTCATGGTCGTGGGACCTATTAAAGTTGTTGAGGAGAATTTTGAGCGGAGGGTTGATATTAGCATGTAGAGTTTTATGTATGTAGAAGGCACATGAATAGGTATGAATATTTTTTACGGTGAGTAGTTTTAAAGTTTTGAATATAGGTGGAGTATGCTGTCTAGAGTGGGAATTTGTTATCATCCTGACTGCAGCCTTTTGCTGGGTTATGAGTGGTCTAAGGTGATTTAATGTTGTTGAGCCCCATGCACAGATTCCATAGGTGAGATAAGGGTAGATAAGAGAATGATATAGTGCAATGAGAGCTGGTTGTGGCACATAATAGCGTATCTTAGATAATATACCTTTGTAAATGGTCCAAGTCAAACCGAAACGTCGTCGTAAGCTCCTCTCTTCTATGTGCGGGTTGTGTGTGTATTGTTCCAGTTATGGTATTGTGCCTTTTTTGTTATTTATGAAGAACCTTATGTGCTGTGAAGGTATAGGAATTACAGTGGACCCTTGGTTTTCATCAATAATTCTTTCCAGAATGCTGTTTGAGTGCCGTTACCGAACTAATTTGTTCCCATAAGGACGAATGTAAATTAGATTAGTCGTTTCAGACCCCAAAAAATACACTTACAAAAGCACTTACAAAAATACACTTACATAATTGTTCGAGTTGGGAGCTGTACGAAAACTGAGGGTCTACTGTATTTTAATGCTGAAAATTATGCATAATATTGATGTTGGTTTTAAATGTACTTAAGTATTCATTTTATAAGTTAGGGAAAACTCAATAAAAATATTGGAAACTAGAAGTAAAGTGACACTAGTGAGAGAGGGAGAGAGAGAGAGAGAGACAGAGAGAGAGAGAGAGAGAAAAGAGACTGAGAGAAGCAAAAGAGAGAGAGAGAGAAAAAAAAAAGACTGAGAGAAGCAAAAGAGAGAGAGAGAGAGACAAGAGACTGAGAGAAGCAAAAGAGAGAGAAAAGAGACTGAGAGAAGCAAACGAGAGAGAGAGAGAAAAGAGACTGAGAGAAGCAAAAGAGAGAGAGAGAGAAAAAAAGAGACTGAGAGAAGCAAAAGAGAAAGTGAGAGATACTGAGAGAAAGAGACTGAGAGAGAAAGACAGACTGAGAGAGAGACAGTCTGTGAGTATGTATATTTGAGAGTGTGATTATGTGTGTAAGAGCAGGAGGGAGGGAGACTTGGTATTTTATTTTTAATTTTTATTTTGCAACTTAAATTTTTCTTTTTTAACACATCAGCTGCCTCCCACCGAGGCAGGGTGACCCAAAAAGAAAGAAAAACCCAAAAAAAAAAAAAATTTCATCATCATTCACCATTTTCACAATCACTTACACATAATCACTGTCTTTGCAGAGGCGCTCAGATACGACAGTTTAGACATCCCTCCAAACTGCCAATATCCTAAACCCCTCCTTTAAAGTGCAGGCATTGTACTTCCCATTTCCAGGACTCAAGTCCAGCTAACCAGTTTCCCTGAATCCCTTCACAAAATACAGTGGACCCCCGGTTAACGGCCATAATTCGTTCCAGAATGCTGTTCAAGTGCCGTTACCGAACGAATTTATTAACATAAGGAATAATGTAAATTAGAGTAGTCCTTTTGGACCCCCAAACATACACTTACAAAAGCACTTACAAAAATACACTTACAAAATTGTTAGTGTTTGGAGCAGGCCGTTAACCGGGGGTCCACTGTATTACCCTGCTCACACTCCAACAGCTCGTCAGGTCCCGAAAACCATTCGCTTCCATTCACTCCTATCTAACACGCTCACACATGCTTTCTGGAAGTCCAAGCCCCTCGCACACAAAACCTCCTTTACCCCCTCCCTCCAACCTTTTCGGGGACGACCCCTACCCCGTCTTCCTTCCCCAACAGATTTATACGCTCTCCAAGTTATTCTACTTTGTTCCATTCTCTCTAAATGACCAAACCACCTCAACAACTCCTCTTCAGCCCTCTGACTAATACTTTTAGTAACTCCACATTTCCTCCTAATTTCTACACTAGGAATTCTCTGCATAATATTACACCACACATTGCCCTTAGACAGGACACCTCCACTGCCTCCAGCTGCCTCCTCGCTGCAGCATTTACAACCCATGCTTCACACCCATATAAGGGTGATGGTACCACTGTACTCGTGTACATTCCCTTCTTTGCCTGCATGAATAACATTGTTTGTCTCCACAGGTACCCCAATGCACCACTCACCTTTTTTCCTTTATCAATTCTATGGTTTACCTCATCCTTAATAAACCCATCTGCTGATAAGTCAACTCCCAAATATCTGTATTAATGTTGGTAGAATTACCGACAATGTGTTAGGTAAAAGGACACAAGTGCAACTAATGTGACATTTTATTGTCACATTAGTTGCATGTATTGTTTGTAACGGCTTGATAAAGCTCCTGGAGAGCGAAACGTTGCCACAATAAAATGTCACATTAGTTGCACTTGTGTCCTTTTTCCAAATATCTGAAAACATTCACTTTTTCCATAGTTTCTCCCTCCAATGTGATATCAAATTTGTCTTTATCTAAATCGTTTGATACCCTCATCATCTTACTCTTATCTATATTCACTTTCAACTTTCTACCTTTACACACCCTCCCAAACTCGTCCAGTAACTTTTGTAACTTTTCTTTAGAATCCCCCAAAAGCACAGTATCATCAGCAAAAAGCAACTATGTCAACTCCCATTTTGTATTTGATTCCCCATAATTTAATCCCACCCTCTCACCAACAACCTAGCATTTACTTTTTTTACAACCACATCTATAAATATGTTAAACAACCATGGTGACATTACACATCCCTGATTAAGACCTACTTTTACTGAGAAGTAATCTCCCTCTCTCCTACACACCTTAACCTGAGCCTCACTATCCTCATAAAAACTCTTTACAGTATTTAGTAACTTACTACCTATTTCATACACTTGCAACATCTGCCACATTGCTCCCCTATCCTCTCTATCATATGCCTTTTCTAAATCCATAAATGCAATGAAAATTTCCCTACCTTTATCTAAATACTGTTCACATATATGCTTCAATGTAAACACCTGATCTACACATCACCTACCAATTCTAAAACCCCCTGGCTAATCTGCAATCCTTCTCTTTGTCTTACCTCTAATTCTTTCAATACTCAGTAAACTTATTCCCCCATAATTTTTACAGTCTCTTTTGTCCTCCTTCCCTTTATATAAAGGAATTATTCACGCTCTTTGTCAATCCCTAGGTACCTTTCCCTCATTCATACATTTATTAAACAAAAATACCAACCACTCCAACACTATATCTCTCCTTGCTTTTAACGTTTCTGTCATGATCCCGTCAGTTCCAGCTGCTTTACCCCCTTTCATTCTACGTAATGCCTCACGCACCTCCTCCACACTCACATCCTGCTCACTCACTCCTAAAAGATGTTATACCCCCTGGAAAGTGCGTGAAATTATGCCTCCCTTACTTCATTGACATTTAAATTTATATTTAAATTTATATTTATACAGTGGTACCTCGACTTACGATATTTTTTCATTCCAGAATGCTGTTCAAGTGTCATTACCAAACGAATTTATCTCCTTAAGAAATGTTGTAAAATAGACTAGTCCTTTTAGCCCGCCAATTTGGTGCTGGATGCTCACCTGACGGCAACATCAAGTCCTGCCGCTTGCAGAAGTATTGCCGATATACTTTTTTTTCTAGTTTTCATTTTAATTTATATAATTTTTATGTTCTGATAATTACAATTTACAATAGTTCCTGTGATTTCATAGCCAATCTTTGTTCTAACACTAATATTATGTACTGAAATAGTACTCAAATAGTCACAATCACACCAACAGGTGAACATTTTCGCCTACCTTGGTCATTTACTATTGTCTATAAATATATATGAAGTATTTGTAGGTCCCACTAATGTTTTAGACATCCAGGAGTATATATGAAACTCCTTGAAGAATGGTGTTATGACAATTGCCAGATAACTACTGATAAGGCAGTGACATTGATGAATGAATATGTGCAGGGAACCCTTGCTCTTTCACTCTGTATCTATCTATCTGTCTATCTATCTGTGTCTTTCTGTCTGTCTGTCTATCTATCTATCTGTCTGTCTGTCTGTCTGTCTGTCTGTCTATCTGTCTTTCTGTCTGTCTATCTGTCTGTCTGAATCTGTTTGTCTGTATCTGTCTGTATCTCTGTCTGTGTCTGTCTAGCTCTGCTTATCTGTCTTTCTGTCTGCCTGTGTGCCTGGCGTATATGAAACTCCTTGAAGAATGGTGTGTTGACAAGTGTCAGATAATCTTGACAGCCCAGTGACATTTGATAAATGTCAGTAGTGCTGGAGGGAACCCTCCCTTTTTCAATGTCTATCTGTCTGCCTGTCTATCTATCTGTCTCCGTCTATCTGTCTCTGTCTATCTGTCTCTGTCTATCTGTCTATCTGTCTGTCTGTCTGTCTATCTGTGTCTGTCTATCTGTCTGTATCTGTCTGCCTGTATCTGTCTGTCTGTTTGTCAAGCTATGCTTATTTCTGTCTAACTCTACTTATCTGTCTTTCTGTCTGCCTGTGTGTGTGTGTCTTTCCGTCTGCTTGTCTCAGTCTCAGAGTGCGGCTCGTAAGCCAACAGGTATTATACACGATGCAGTAGTGAAGATGCGTATTACTTGCCAGTCATGCTTATTATGCCTTATCTCTACAAGTATTGTATAGCACTTTGCCTGGAATTTTTGGGTTATCCTAGGTAATTTACACTATGTATAATAACTGTACTTATGTGTACATGTGAGAGAGAGAGAGAGAGAGAGAGATAGGACATATAGATATAGACAGACAAAGATATAGACAGACAAAGATATAGACAGACAAACATATAGACAGACAAAGATATAGACAGACAAAGATATAGACAGATAAAGATATAGACAGATAGAGAGAGAGCCAGAGACAGCCAAAGCCAGCCAGCCTGCCGAATACATAAGAACATAAGAAAGAAGGAACACTGCAGCAGGCCTACTGGCCCATGCAAGACAGGTCCATGTCACCCCCCAGCTTAGACCAATGACTCACCTAGTCAGGTCACATCCTCTGAAGGAATTAGCATGGCATCAGACCTAGTAGCACAAGCTAGTCAGGTCCAACTCACACCCACCCACAGCCACTCATGTATTTATCTAACCTATTTTTACTTTCCTCTTATAAGGGGAGTGTTAATGCAACATGACATCAGTGAATCCCTGGTGTTTGCCACAGTATTTGCTCTAGCTGGCACTCAATTGAACTGGTGCTCCCACAAGGTACTAAGTGGTCCCAGATTTTTTTAATACTGCGCACACTGAGGGTGCAGATCCATTCTCTCATGTCTAGGCGACTCAGGCCTATCGCACTAAATTTGAAGGAATGAAAAATAAAACGCTGATCTACGTTCGGGGCAGTACGCACGTGAACGTATATCTACGTGTGGACAGTTTAAGGGTTAATATTACATTGTACCGTAAACAATTTCTTTAGTTCTACTTTAACAGCGCCAACTTCTTCTAATTGTTTAGGTTGAGTTTGAATCAAACATAGAGGGAAAAATGGCTGCAGAATTACCTGATGGTATTGCCAATGTTACTGGTCTTGTTTACCTCAACCACAGTGATCCAATGGTGGATGTTGTTGGCAAGTTGAGGTATGCTGGAAAATATGTCTTTGTTGTCCACTACTATCAACCTCAGTACCCAGGTAAAAATTATGAAGATTTTTAATTAAGCCTAATGAAACATCCATTACAGATTAGATGGCATAAGTAAACTCTTGATATAATGGACCTGTGTATAATGGACTTTGGAAATATAATAATAATAATATAATAATATCTTTATTTACTACAAGTACATGTACAAGGTGTACAGGCCAGCTGACATCAATGACATACAGTGGACCCCTGGATTACGTGATTAATCCGTTCCAGAGGGCTTAACTTAAACCAAAAATATTGTAATCCGAATCTATTTTCCCCATAAGAAATAATGGAAATTCAATTAATCCGTTTGAGACACCCAAAAGTATTAAAATAAATATTGCTTCCACATTAAATTACACAGAAAAGAATGAGATATAAAGTACATAAAACAGTAATAACTTGACACTTACCTTTATTGAAGAGTTGTTGATGTGTGGAAGATGGGAGGAAGGCAGAGGAAGGAGTAGTTGCTAGTGTTTGGAAGCGGAATCCCCTTCCATTAACACTTCAGGTACCAAGTCCTCTTCCTGGGTTACTTCCCTTCTTTGTTTTTTAATGCCACTAGGACTAGCTTGAGAGTCACTTGGACCCCTGTTGCTCAAAAAAGTGTTCCAGAGAGTTCTGTTTCTGGCGAATGTTTGGAATTGTGCCAGCGACAGGGGTGTGTGTTTGTGGACAGGACAAGATAGTCCTTCAAAATGACACTAATATAAATTCTATGGCTTATTTATCTATCACAATTCATCTAATATGACATAATAAACAATATTAATAACATAGAAACATGACATACTCTAGAATGAATAAAATATCATTACGAATGCGAGGACTGGTGTTGTGGTGTTTTTTGTTGGGTGTATGAGGGCCACTGAAAGATACGCCTTAAATAGTGATGGCCACCAGACACACGGCGGTGTTGTGAGTCACCCTATACCTCAAACAACAATGGAGGAGTTAAGTTTTGTGTCGTCATTTTTCTATCAATGGCTTAACTTACTTGCTACACTTTATCACTGGCTGGCACTATAGCCTTTATCAACTCCTGCTGCTCTAGTATCGTAACATATCGTAGAATCACTGAATCACCTAAGAAGACACATTCTCCCATCACAGCCCTTTACCACAGAGCTTTCTTTTGGCCCATGGTGGCTTATTTAGCAGTTGCAAGCACTAAAAACAATGGAATAATGACAAAATGTATGGTATGAATGCGTGGGTGGCGCTCACTCGCTGGTAAACAATGGCACATTGACTCTGGATTGAGTATTGTGCCGTGTATGCATCCAAGACAAATAGCGTTTTCCTAGCGGATCATCGTTTGCTGAACCATTATTTTTACAGAAAAATGTATCATCTTCCGAATTTATCATTATCCGACGCCATCGTAATCCGGGGGTTCACTGTACTACTATATAGAAAGCCCCTTGTTATTCAGAACATTTAAGGCAAATTAGGTCAATTTTGTCCCAGGATGCGACCCACACCAGTTGACTAACACCCAGGTACCCATTTTACTGATGGGTGATCATAGACAACCGGTGTAAGGAAACATGTCCGATGTTTCCACCCCTTCGCCGGGACTTGAACCCGGACCCTCACCATGTGAAGCGAGAGCTTTTGTAACCAAGCCACAGGTCATTCGATTCAGAAACAACAGGCAAAGACCGTTGGATACAGATCTGTCCATTACAGTCATCCCTTGGTTTTTGATTGTCCCAGTTTTCGCCGATTTTGGTTTTCGCTGACTTTTTTCGGGGAAAATTTGTCTCAGTTTTGCCGATTGTTTTAGTTTTCGCCAACCGTATGGGACCTGTCCACCAGTGCCGCACACATACAAAGGCCGTAGGCCCGCCACCCACACACATCCCACGCACATTGTCACGCAGTCTAGCATTGTTTATGCTTGAGTGAACATCACCCCAGGAGTTCATACAAAACATTTATTAACAATTCATTCTTTTTGGCCCTTGATTATTGTGTGTGACTACTAAATAAGTTACCATGGGCCCAAAGAAAGCTCCTAGTGCCAGTTCTTTGGTAAAGAAAGTGAGGAACACTGTAGAAATGAAGAAAGAAATAATAGAAAAATATGATAGTGGTGTACGTATTGCCGAGCTCGCCAGGATATACAAGAAAAACCCATCAACCATCAGTTCCATTGTGGCAAAGAGAAAAGAAATCACGGAAGCTAATGTTGCGAAAGGGGTGAATACGATAACGAAACAGAGATCACAAACAATGGAAAATATAGAGAAATTGTTATTGGTGTGGATAAACCAAAAACTGCTAGCGGGTGATAGTGTTGTGCAATCCATCATATGTGAAAAAGCAAGGCAGTTGCATGCCGATCTTGTAAAGAAAATGCCTGGAACCAGTGTTGATGTTGATGAATTTAAGGCCAGCAAAGGCTGGTTCGAAAACTTCAAGAAGCGAAGTAGCATACACAGTGTTGTAAGGCATGGTGAGGGTGCCAGTTCAGATAAAGATGGGGCTGAAAAATTTGTGCGTGAGTTTAAACAATATGTAGAGGCAGAAGAATTTAAACCCCAACAAGTGTTTAATTGTGACGAAACTGGCCTCTTTTGGAAGAAAATGCCAAGGAGGACCTACATCACGCAGGAGGAAAAGGCAATGTTAGGACACAAGCCTATGAAAGACAGGCTAACTCTTATGTTCTGTGGGAACGCTAGTGGGGATTTAAAAGTGAAGCCTTTACTCGTGTATCACTCTGAAAATCCCAGAGTGTTCAGGAACTACAGTGTTGACAAGAGTAAATTGTGTGTGTTTTGGAAGTCTAATGCTAAGGCATGGGTCACTAGGGAAATTTTCCTGGAATGGTTTAATCAAGTGTTTGGCCCCAGTGTGAAGAAATATCTATTGGACAATAAATTGCCACTTAAGTGCCGCCTGGTAATGGACAATGCTCCTGGTCATCCTCAAGACTTGGAAGACCAAATGTTTAAGGAATTCAAATTTGTAAAAGTGAAGTTCTTGCCTCCTAACACCACTCCTCTCATCCAGCCCATGGACCAGCAGGTCATTGCAAACTTCAAAAAACTGTACACCAAAGCAATGTTTCAAAGGTGCTTTGATGTAACCTCAGACACTAGATTGACCCTAAAAGAGTTCTGGAAGGCTCACTTTGATATCTTCCATTGCATAGGCCTTATAGATAAAGCTTGGCAGGGAGTGACCTCCAGGACGATGAACTCTGCTTGGAGAAAGTTGTGGCCAGATTGTGTCCCAGAGAGGGATTTTGAAGGGTTTGAAGCTAACCCTGAGGAGCCTATGGAAGTTGTGGAAAGTATTGTGGAATTGGGGACTTCCATGGGGTTGGATGTGAATGGAGAGGATGTGGAAGAGTTGGTGGAGGACCACAATGAAGATCTAACCACTGAAGAGCTGCAAGAGCTTGAGCTGCAACAACAACAAAACAGATCTGAGGAAATTGCTTCAGTGGAGGAAGAAAGATGTAAGGTGCCTTCTTCAGAGATTAAGGAGATTTGTGCAATGTGGAGTAGGGTGCATTCATTTGTGGAGGAACATCACCCTGACAAAGATGTTGCAATCCATGCTGGCTACTTTTACAATGACAATTCCATGTCCCATTTTAGGGACATTTTAAAGAGCCGCCAGATACAGAGCTCTCTGGACAGATATTTAGTGCCACAGGTGTGCAGTGACTCACAAGCTGGTCCTAGTGGGATTAAAAGACAAAGAAGGGAAGTGACCCCAGATGAGGACTTGGTACCTAGAGTCCTTATGGAGGGGGATTCCCCTTCCAAAAATTAGGGTCTCTTCCCTCTTCCCTCTTCCCTCTCCCATCCAGCAACATCAGTCTTCAATAAAGGTAAGTGCCACATTCAGTTCATTCATTTGTGCATGTAAATCTATCTTTAAGGCCCCCAAATTTTTTTTTTTCCAAACTTCTGGGTTTCTGGAACGGATTAATTGAATTTCCATTATTTCTTACGGGAAAAATAGTTTTGATTTTCGCCGATTTTGGTTTTAGCCGATCCATCTGGAACGGATTAAAATCGAAAACCGAGGGATGACTGTATTGTTACTATCATGACAGAACACTTTTTGTTTATCCACCACAGTTATTACCGACTACCTGCTTCCCATTATATGTCCATTATATCGAGGACTTACTATTCATAATTTAAGAGGGATGAGTTAAATCATTCTTCATGGGGAAGTAAAACAGAATTCTTCCTCTGTAAGCCATGCATGTCCTAAGAGGTGAGTAAAATGCTGGGAGCAAGGGGCTGGTAACCCCTTCTCTTGTATACATTACTAAAGTTAAAAAGAGAAACTTTCGTTTTTCTTTTTGGGCCACCCTGCCTCGGTGGGATACGGCTGGTATGTTGAAAGAAAGAAGAAAGAGTTAAGTCATGAATAGCTTATGATGCACAATATCAAGATCTGTACTAAATGAAGGTAAAAAAGTCAATCTGCTTTTTATGTACCTGTGACATTTTCCGAGTCTTAAGTCATAAAAGGTGCATCAATTCATTGCTCCTTGATTTTAGAATATTTAGAAAGTAAAGTTATTTTCTTTCTTTTCACTTTTCTTTATCTTTTTTTTTTCATTTTTTTTTTTCTTGTCTTAATTAATTGTGTGTGGCCAACAGTAACAGCCTGGTTGATCATGCCCTGATCCACCATGAGGCCTGGTCACAGACCAGGCCATGGGGGTGTTGACCCCCAGAACCCTCTCCAGGTATCCAGGTAATTTTTGTATTTATCCAAGATTTCAAACACCAATGTCATAGTGAAGGAAGCATTTATTAAATGTGTCACACTAAATAAATTCAAAATTTATATAAAAGAGTATGTAACTTTAATTTGTGCACTATAATTATTGTGTGTAGAAAGGGTCAATTTAGTCATTTACAATACCTGTACAAACATGTGACAGGCAGCATCAGCTACCATCACCATTACTTACCATATATAAGGGCTGAGGTAAGTTAGTTGTTAATTCACTTTAGTGTGTATTACTTCCACAGAACCTGCAAAGCAGACCTTAATGTTGCACTAATTTTCTTAGAAACCATCAGTGTTTCATGTTTAATTCAATTTTTGGCAAGTACAACATCACTGGTATTCCTTTTGAGTGTTTAATATCCAGAGATGAGACTATGTAATTACAATCTGATACACTTCTATGAGGCAACTAGAGTGTGAATACAGTGGACCCTCGACTTTCGAACATTCTTCATTCCAGAATGCTGTTCAAGTGCTGTTACCAAACGAATTTATTCCCATAAGGAATGATGTAAATTAGATTAGTCCATTTCAAACACCCAAAAATATACTTATAAAAGCACTTACAATAATAAACTTACATAAAAGGGTGAGTTTGGAATGTTCGAATAGCGAGGGTCCACTGTACATTGTTTACACAATGAGTGACACTAGTCCTTTCCCTAAAAATAATGGCCTTGCCTGTAGGCTAAATACAAGGTGGAGGACAAATATCCTGTTTTGTGTTCTAATGGGATTTGTGATGCAGCGTGGACTGATGATTATGTTTCCCCAAATTTATGGCATGCTACTCCGTGTTTTGCCAGTTTTTTCCTGTGCAACATACACTTGGACACAATATTTCATCTGTGTATTATTGAAAAACCTGCTGTGTAGGCACGTATTGGGTGAGATTGCTGTATATTACTTGGTAAAAATATTACAAAATCTAAATAATTTATAAGATACTTGTAGCTAATTTTGGTATCTGAGGGTAATTTTGTACATGGATATTGTAATAGTTATACTAAATGAACACAATAAATCTTTTTTTAAGCATGTTATATTCTTGAAATTTGGCAGTTAATTTAAGGTGAAAAGCATATGTGAAAATAAGATTAAGTTCCAGACACTTAAATTTTCTAAACTCACACTGAATATTCCTTCAAACTTTTTTTTATACAGGCATTTTACAAGTTACATAAATTTTGGAAAATACTGTTTAGTAGACATCTCTTGCTTTTATAAGTCATGTTCACTATAAACTTGGGGTTGGGGGGCACCACTCGTTGCCCAGTAAGCAGTATAGCGGTGTACAGTAACCCCTCGATTCAACAAACCTTGATTTGATTGATTTGGTAAATACACGACAAAATCCACTGGGTTGATTCAGGAACAGTGGGCAAAGTTCGTATGTTACAGAATTATCTTATTACCATTCCAACAAAACATCTCTTTTTCTTTACACCACAGTCTCTATTACAGGGTTACTACTTAAATTTTGCTTATTTTTTTTCATAGAATTTCACATTGATTTTTGTGATATCGAAATATTTTGTTGTACTTGTTGAATTACATTACAACAAAAGCATACTAAGTGTAGTCATGTAAGAGGGTTTATTGTATACAGTATGTTTACTTAAGGCCCTGTTTTTTTGCTTTTTTTTCAAATATGAAAAATTTTAGAAAATATTTACAAAATAATATTAATATTATGTATGTGTATGACTTCTGCAGATGATGAGCTGTATGTCCAGGTTGC
Source organism: Cherax destructor (assembly GCA_009830355.1). NCBI lineage: Eukaryota > Metazoa > Arthropoda > Malacostraca > Decapoda > Parastacidae > Cherax > Cherax destructor. The sequence continues at coordinate 12,150 of WNWK01008029.1, read as the reverse complement.
TTATGCAAGCGAGAAAGGTTAGCTTTTGCCTGCGCTTTATTGCTTTAATGCTCCAAACATCAACATATGTGTATGTAAAAATTGCTTTATTGTTCTTGCTCCAAACAAGGTGTGTGTATATACATAATATAATTATTGTGTGTATTTTAGGCAGTCAAACCACCCAAAAAACTAGACATTTTTAAAAATATTCTCTAATGTTTTGATAGATATATTTTTGTGAATTAACATGGATTAGGTTTTTTATTTTGCATTAACCTAGCAATCTAACCTAACCTTGCTAAAATTAACCTAATTTAATTTAGCTTTCTCCTTCATAACCTATCTTAAGTCAGTTAAAATTTAGTTAGTATTATTTAACATACAGTAGGCCCTCATTTAGCACGGTAGTTACGTTCCTGAAAACGTCGTGTTAGCTAAAATCGTGTTAGATAATTAAAAGAACTTATGGGAAAAATAGGGTTACGTTCCTGAGAGTCCCCAAAAAGCCAAACAAGTTTTTTTTAGACCAACAGATCTTACAAATATAAGAGAGAATATGTAATTGTAGTTCATTATCGTGATGTATTATGTTGTTTTTACTGCTTAAGACTACAAATGTAACAGAAATAATAGTATTTACCTTAAATTGTGGGTGCTAATGTTTGTGGATGATTGTGAAGAGAGTGGAGAGTTATGCTGTGGCCCTACTGGGCTGAGGTGGATAGTAGAGGTTCTGGAACTGAAGTCGATGGTTGTACTGAGTGTCTCTAACTTTAATAAAGTCATTCAGTAAGTCAGTCAAGTCATTCAGTAAGTCAGTCAAGTCATTCAGTAAGTCAGCCTTCAACAGTTCATAAGTCAGTAGTCAAGTCATTTAGTAAGTCAGTCAGTCAAGTCATTTAGTAAGTCAGTCAGTCAAGTCATTTAGTAAGTCAGTCAGTCAAGTCATTCAGTAAGTCAGTCAGTCAAGTCATTCAGTAAGTCAGTCAGCAGCATTCAGTAAGTCAGTCAAGACATTCAGTAAGTCAGTCAAGACATTCAATAAGTCAGTCAAGCATTCAGTAGTCAGTCAAGACATTCAGTAAGTCAGTCAAGACATTCAGTAAGTCAGTCAAGACATTCAGTAAGTCAGTCAAGACATTCAGTAAGTCAGTCAAGACATTCAGTAAGTCAGTCAAGACATTCAGTAAGTCAGTCAAGACATTCAGTAAGTCAGTCAAGACATTCAGTAAGTCAGTCAAGACATTCAGTAAGTCAGTCAAGACATTCAGTAAGTCAGTCAAGACATTCAGTAAGTCAGTCAAGACATTCAGTAAGTCAGTCAAGACATTCAGTAAGTCAGTCAAGACATTCAGTAAGTCAGTCAAGACATTCAGTAAGTCAGTCAAGACATTCAGTAAGTCAGTCAAGACATTCAGTAAGTCAGTCAAGACATTCAGTAAGTCAGTCAAGACATTCAGTAAGTCAGTCAAGACATTCAGTAAGTCAGTCAAGACATTCAGTAAGTCAGTCAAGACATTCAGTAAGTCAGTCAAGACATTCAGTAAGTCAGTCAAGACATTCAGTAAGTCAAACAGTCAAGTCATTCAGTAAGTCAGTCAGTCAAGTCATTCAGTAAGTCAGTCAAGTCATTCATTAAGTCAGTCAAGTCATTCAGTAAGTCAGTCAGTCAAGTCATTCAGTAAGTCAGTCAGTCAAGTCATTCAGTAAGTCAGTCAGTCAAGTCATTCAGTAAGTCAGTCAGTCAAGTCATTCAGTAAGTCAGTCAGTCAAGTCATTCAGTAAGTCAGTCAGTCAAGTCATTCAGTAAGTCAGTCAGTCAAGTCATTCAGTAAGTCAGTCAGTCAAGTCATTCAGTAAGTCAGTCAGTCAAGTCATTCAGTAAGTCAGTCAGTCAAGTCATTCAGTAAGTCAGTCAGTCAAGTCATTCAGTAAGTCAGTCAGTCAAGTCATTCAGTAAGTCAGTCAGTCAAGTCATTCAGTAAGTCAGTCAGTCAAGTCATTCAGTAAGTCAGTCAGTCAAGTCATTCAGTAAGTCAGTCAGTCAAGTCATTCAGTAAGTCAGTCAGACAAGTCATTCAGTAAGTCAGTCAGACAAGTCATTCAGTAAGTCAGTCAGACAAGTCATTCAGTAAGTCAGTCAAGTCATTCAGTAAGTCAGTCAGTCAAGTCATTCAGTAAGTTAGTCACACAAACTTATGTTTACATCTTTTTGTGTGTACAAAGTAACACTTCATTACAGCCACAGGTTATGTCTTGTCTAATATCTTTTCTTCGTTAGTTCTAAACTTAATAAATGCTTAAACATTTTCTTGCCACTTTGAGCAACACTTGTATGCCTACTGGGTGACATGATTGCTTGGCAGATACAAGATATAGTAATTTAAAGATCAAAACACAATTCACTCTTATTCTTGACAAACACAGCTGGCTTGACGCGTATGGAATACGAATGCTGGGATGGTAGGGTGTTGTTGGGGAGGGTAGCATGGGAAGGCGGGTGGTCTCCCCAGTTGTTCCACAACATTAGCACCGGCCGCTTGAGGGAATGGTTGCTTTTCTTCCTGCAAACTATAAGTTTATTCAGGTATACACAGATACAGTTACAAAGATTATCATACATAGCAGCATATGTGTAGAGAACCTAGGATAACCCAAACTTTGGGTTATCCTAGGTTCTCTAGGATAACACTTTGGGTTATCCTAGGTTCTCTAGGATAACACTTTGGGTTATCCTAGGTTCTCTAGGATAACACTTTGGGTTATCCTAGGTTCTCTAGGATAACACTTTGGGTTATCCTAGGTTCTCTAGGATAACACTTTGGGTTATCCTAGGTTCTCTAGGATAACACTTTGGGTTATCCTAGGTTCTCTAGGATAACACTTTGGGTTATCCTAGGTTCTCTAGGATAACACTTTGGGTTATCCTAGGTTCTCTAGGATAACACTTTGGGTTATCCTAGGTTCTCTACACATATGCTGCTATGTATGATAATCAATGTAACTATCTCTGTATACCTGAATAAACTTAGTTTGTCGAAGGAAAAACAAATTCCCTTTTCCTCAAAGCATGAGGATTCTTACAGCGGTAAATAACCATGGGCTTACACTTGAAATCACCTGATGCATTACCCAAAAGGAGCAAGGTGAAGCGATCCTTTGCTGTCTTGAAGCCTGGTGCACTTTTCTCTTGCTGACTGATATAAGTTCATGTTGGCATTTTCTTCCAGAAAACACTTGTCTCGTCAGCATTAAACACTTGTTGTGGCTCATAGCCACCCTTAGTAGGACCCCCACTGACTCAATGGTTTAACCTACTGCAGGCGACCGCGGGCTCAAAATTTTTCCCCTCCAGCGAATCGCGTAATATAAGGTTTACGTCGTGTTAGATAAAAATGTGCCGCAATTCTTCAATCGTGTAATACCCAAAACGCGCAACATAAAGTCGTGCTAAATGAGGGTCTACTGTATATTAGTTATGTGACCTTCCAATTAATTTATACAGAATTGTTGCATCAATGAGTTGACAAATTTTATGTATTTGACTAAACAGTCATCACTATATAAGCTAAGGCTGCAGCTGTGCCTAATAAGTTTGACATTATTATAAACAGTAGCTTCTTGTGCCTCTTGTAAGCTATGCTGTGTCTGTATATTTAAATTAGTACACTAACAAGTTTCATTCATTGATAGTTTGTTATGCCTTATTCTGAAGGTTAATCTCATTTCCTCCACTGCAGAGTTTGATGTGGATGTATTGATCCAGAATGGGCAGTTTTATGAAGGTTCATTAGCAGTCCATCACTGTCCTAGCACATCTGGTTGTCGGTCCATCATTAAGCAGCCTGATGGATCCTATATTTTTGATATATTAGAGAACTTCGTCCTCTCACTTAAGGTAATTTTCTTTGACATGTGAAGAAATTAAAATCTGAAATCTAGATCCCTTTGGTTAATGATCTGAGTATAAATACAGTGGACCCTCGGTTTTCGTTCACCTCCAAACTCGAACAATTATGTAAGTGTATTTTTGTAAGAGCTTTTGTAAGTGTACTTTTGGGGGTCTGGAATGACTAATCTAACTTACAGTTGTACTTTTTTTTTTTTTATTAACACATCGCCGATTCCCACCAAGGCAGGGTGGCCCGAAAAAGAAAAACTTTCATCATCATTCACTCCATCACTGTCTTGCCAGAGGGGTGTTTTACACTACAGTTATAAAACTGCAACATTAACACCCCTCCTTCAGAGTGCAGACACTGTACTTCCCATCTCCAGGAATCAAGTCCGGCCTTCCGGTTTCCCTGAATCCCTTCATAAATGTTACTTTGCTCACACTCCAACAGCACGTCAAGTATTAAAACCAATTTGTCTCCATTCACTCCTATCAAATACGCTCACATATGCTTGCTGGAAGTCCAAGCCCCTTGCACACAAAACCTCCTTTACCCCCTCCCTCCAGCCTTTACTAGACCGACCCCTACCCCGCCTTCCCTCCACTACAGATTTATACATTCTCGAAGTCATTCTGTCTCGTTCCATTCTCTCTACATGTCCGAACCACCTCAACAACCCCTCCTCAGCTCTCTGGATAATAGTTTTGGTAATCCCGCACCTCCTCCTAATTTCCAAACTCCGAATTCTCTGCATTATATTCACACCACACATTGACCTCAGACATGACATCTCCACTGCCTCCAGCCTTCTCCTCGTTGCAACATTCATCACCCATGCTTCACACCCATATAAGAGTGTTGGTATAACTATACTCTCATACATTCCCCTCTTTACTTCCATGGACAAAGTTCTTTGTCTCCACAGACTCCGAAGTGCTCCACTTTCCCTTTTCCCCTCATCAATTCTATGATTCACCTCATCCTTCATAGACCCATCTGCTGACATGTCCACTCCCAAATATCTGAATACATTCACCTCCTCCATACTCTCTCCCTCCAATCTGATATCCAATCTTTCGTCAACTAATCTTTTTGTTATCCTCATCACCTTACTCTTTCCTATATTCACTTTCAATTTTCTTCTTTTACACACCCTACCAAATTCATCCACCAACCTCTGGAACTTCTCTTCAGAATCACCCAAAAGCACAGTGTCATCAGCAAAAAGCAACTGTGACAACTCCCACTTTGTATTTGATTCTTTATCTTTTAACCCCACACCTCTTGCCAAGACCCTCGCATTCACTTCTCTTACAACCCCATCTATAAATATATTGAACAACCACGGTGACATCACACATCCTTGTCTAAGGCCCACTTATGGGAACAAATTCGTTCGGTAACGGCACTCGAACAGCATTCTGGAAAGAATTTTCAACGAAAACCGAGGGTCCACTGTACAGTGGACCCTCGGTTAACGAAAAAACTTAATCCCAGAAGCCTGCTCAAGTGCCATTACCAAACGAATTTACTTCCTTAAGAAATAATGTCACGTTGGTTAGTCTATTTCAGACCCCCAAAAATACACTTCCACATGCACTTACAATATTATACTTACATAATTGTACGATTTCCGGGGTATTCGTTAACCGAGGGTCCACTGTACTTCATATATATACAGTACTCATTCTTTATAACATATCAGTCCTTTTCTGCCAAGGTATGGTGTCCCAAAGAAAGAAACATATTCATCATTATTAATTCACAAGCAGTCTTTCCAGAAGTGTTATTTTATAAAGTTTGAAGCTGTTTTATTTTTTCTTTCCAAATAAAATGTATGGAAGAAAGTTTTGCTATAGCAGTGGGTTTTATATGCTAAGACTGTGTTGTATATTTTTCTGTATACAGAATGCTCATCATTATAGTATGCTAGGTGGAAGGCATCTGGCATAGGTAGGATTATCAACTCATAATGGAATGTCTCAGGATTTCCTAATGCTACAGACTGCATCCTAAGTACCTTCTAGATGTGTATGGTGGATGGATAGATTTGTGTCTATGGTTCCCCTGCACCATGTGGTCTTAACCCTTTTAGGGACCTTGCTGTCAAGGTCCAAAAATTTCCCCCAAAATAATTTTCCTTATTTAAGGTAGAGAATCTTTTTCCAAAGGCAGTGACACCAAAAGTATGAAATCTGATGAAAAACCATTGAAGTACGTTTTTGCAAAGTTATCAGTCTCGGCGATATTTACGCACTGGCTATTTTGCCTAATTTGGGTCCTATTTTAGGTCAGTTTCATTATTCCAATCAACCAAACTCTTAACTGTTTTGTTAGTATATCTTCCATTCTATCAACTGATCACAAGAAACTGCCCATTTAACTATCAGCTACCAATTAAAGTGACCAGAAGTTGGTAATTTGGCCAATTTCACACAAAATTAAAAAATGCCAATTTAAAAATAGGGTCCAACATAATGTGGATATTCCTGGCACTAAAACAACATTTCCTCTGGTCATTAGTCACGTTCCCCCTGGCCTCTTTTATATTACACTTGCTTTCCATTTTGAATTTCTATTTGCACAAAATATAGAAGATATACTGTTATGCAGGCTATTGCATTCTTGTAATAATTGTATAAATAATGTCAGCGCATTCGTGAGCATGACCATTTGGACATGTTCATGAGGAGTGATGTGATTTGTCTCCTCTGGAATATTGACAAAAATTGAATATTTCAGCTACTTTGAGCTCAATTTCAAGCTACTTCAAGTCCTGAAACCAATCAAAATTGTCTCTATTTCTGTAACATATCTTTCATTCTACCAAATGATACCAAGAAACTAAGAATAAACCCATAAAAATTGTCTGAAAATACACTGCAAAGTCACTGTTTTAAACCATACACACAGACTTGTTTTTCCAGTCACGCACTGCATGGGGCAGGATTTTTTTTATATGCTGTAAACTCACTGCATAGACCCATTCTCTCATATCTAGACCAAAATTTACTGCTCACAGCTTATCTGAGTGAGCTAAGCTCATCAAGTAGTTCTATGGCACAGACCCTGAGCTGAAAGCCGTAGTAATACAACACGGAACATGAAAGGGTTAAGTGCTGAATTTGTTACACATTTTTAGCTATTGATGAAATAATATGGGCAGGAGTGTATTTGTATGCAAAGGGCTTGGACTTCCAGCAAGTGTGTGTGAGTGTGTTAGATAGGAGCTGTTGGAATGTGAGCAAAGTAACATTTACGGAGGAATTCAGGGAAACCTGGACTTGAGTCCTGGAAGTGAGAAGTACAGTGCTTGCACTCTGAAGGAGGGGTGTTGATGTGTTGCAGTTTTTTAAGTGTAATATAGACATGCCTCTGGCAAGACAGTGATGGAGTGAATGATTATAAAAGTGTTTCTTCTTTTTTGGGTCACCCTTAGTCAGAGATGGCTGATGTGTTAAAAAAAAAAATATTGCTGATATGAGACAATTACACAGACCAGTGGATTATAATAATAATAATAATAATAATAATAATAATAATAATAATAATAATAATAATAATAATTATAGTTTATTTAGACATGATACATAGTTAGGTATAAATGAGGTGTACATGCCAAAAGCCCATAATATGTTGTGCATTGTGGGCATTCTTAAGATTAATTAATAGTAGACTACATGGTAAAAAATTATGGTTGATAATTTACAAAATAGGTATAATTGTGTATGTAAGTTGTAAAATTTGAAAATAAGTTGAACATAATAATTTATTAATTGTTGCAATGCAATTAATTGAATGAGATCAAACAATTTAAAACAATTAGTTGCATTGCAATTACAGTTTATATGGTCATTATATTAGTTACACAGAGTACAAGAGAGTGAATTATTTTTTTGTTAATGTTATAGAAATAGTTAGCTCAATATGCATTATTTATAACAGGTTTTTACATTTTAGTGATTAATCAACTTTGTTGGGAATGTTTGATATTGTGCACCTAGGTTTGGGTGAGAAGGTGGTTTTTTAGCATCGTTTTGAATTGGGGTACAGGCAGGGTTTCTTTGGCAATGACAGGTAATGAATTCCAAATTTTCGTGCCTTTTATATGCATTGAGTTTTTACATAGTGTTAGATGGACACGGGGAACATCGAGGAGTGATCTGTGTCTAGTGTTATGGTCATGTGTTCTGTTAAAATTGGTAAGGAGAAGTTTAAGTGGTGGGTTAATATTTGCATAGAGTGTTCTATGTATGTAATAGGCACAGTAAAAAGTATGGAAATAGTAGAAGCCATCACTGTGTGTGTGTGTGTTCAGTGAAGACCTGGTTGCATCAGTTCCTTGAGGACGGTATTGATGACATGCCCACACCAAAAGCACATCTAGGAATGCCTAGAAAAACATTCCCACTAATGTTTACTATAATAATGTACCTATAATTGCTCTGTTATCACTTGTATAAGTCTTTCATGTAATGGTGCAATGATTTTTATGCAAGACAGTGCTCCTTGCCACACTGCAAAATCTCTTATTCATTGGCTTTGTGACTGTGAGGTACTCTTCTTCTTCGATGATTGGTCAAGAAATTCCCCCGACTTAAACCCCATTGAGAACCTCTGGACTGTGTAAATTTTATTAAACAGACTGGTTTTCATGCAGTAACTGAAGAAAGTTTCTTATGATTGGCTTTGAACCTGAACACTGGTGTATCTTAATTAGGAATTTTTTTTTAATTGGTCTTGGGTCATGTAGGTGCCAGTTTTATTAAAATTGGTTTTCATGTGAAAATTTGTGAAGCCTCATCTGCTCGGCTTCAAACATTTAATGCTGATGGTCTCTCATCCTAGAGAGAACAAGTGACTGGAAGGGAATCACTATTGGCTTGGCATCTCTTATTATGAAGATTTAGTTATTCAGCCTATCATTTTCCTTTCAGTTGTGATAATGACACTGTTGTGATCCTTGGAAATGATCTTCTGAAATTATCACTCCTAAACTCCTCCCTTCCCCACATTAGTCTTTTGCTCTAGTGAGTGATTTGAGTTTGTTTTATACTCTACTCTAGTCTTTATTTTTGCAAGTTTTCCTTAGTGGAGCAACTGGAATTTGTCTTCATTGAATGCCATATTGTCATTAACCCACTGGAAGACTCACTTAATATCTGCTTGGAGGTTGTTGTATCCTCAATAGATGCCACTCATACAGTTTCTAGCATTCTCTGCAATAGATGGTATGTTGCTATGATTTGTGTGTCTATTTAGGTTGAATATGAAAACAAAGCGAGTAGGGGTGAATACTGTGCACTGGGAGGCAGAATTTTTCACTGTATCAGCCTCGGATTTCACCCTGTTCACTTACTCTTTGGGTCTTGTTTATTAGGAAAGGTAAATATCGGTCTTCCCACATTTCCGATTATTTTCTTTACATGCATTTTGTGTGTTATTACAATGTGGTTGTATCCGGAACCATATCCAGCAGTTGCAAGAGGCAAGAGTGATCACCTGTGATGCCACGTTACTCTGGGCTGTGTAATTGTTGTGGTTCTATGTGATTACCAGTCTTGCTATGTTAAACTTATCATGATAACTGGAGAATGCCTTTTCTGATCAGCTTTAAACTATTAGTGCTGGTATGGTTTTTACAAAGGAAATTTTGCATTGATTTTGGGTTGTGTAAGTTTTAATTTGTCAATGTTTTTAAATATTTTAATCAGGTAGAAGGTTGGTAGACAGCAACCACCCAGGGAGGTACTACCATCCTGCCAGGTGACTGTGAAACAGAAACCTGAAACTGTTTTACATGATGGTAGGATTGCTGGTGTCTTTTTTCTGTCTCATAAACATGCAAGATTTCAGGTATGTCTTGCTACTTCTACTTACACTTAGGTTACGCTACGCAAACATGTACATGTTTATGTATACACACTCATCTGAGTTTTCTTTGATTTTATCTTAATAGTTCTTGTTCTTATTGCTTTTCCTTTCATATCCATGGGGAAGTGGAATAAGAATCTTTCCTCCGTAAGCCATGCGTGTTGTAAAAGTCAACTAAAATGCCGGGAACAATGGGCTAGTAACCCCTTTTCCTGTATAGCTTACTAAAAAGAAAAAGAAGAAAACCGTCAAAGTGGGATGTTTGAATGTGCGTGGATGTTGTGTGAATGATAAGAAAGAGATGATTGTAGATGTTATGAATGAAAAGAAGCTGGATGTCCTGGCTTTAAGTGAGACAAAGCTGAAGGGGGTAGGAGAGTTTCAGTGGGGAGAAATAAATGGGATTAGGTCAGGGGTTTCAAATAGAGTTAGAGCTAAAGAAGGAGTGGCAATAATGGTGAATAATCAGTTATGGCAGGTAAAGAAGGAATATAAATGTATAAATTCAAGGATTATGTGGAGTAAAATAAAGGTTGGATGTGAAAAGTGGGTTATAGTAAGTGTTTATGCACCTGGAGAAGAGAGAAGTGTAGAGGAGAGAGAGATTTTGGGAAATGTTGAGTGAGTGTGTGGGGAGTTTTGAACCAAGTGAGAGAGTAATTGTGGTTGGGGATCTTAATGCTAAAGTGGGTAAAAATGTTGTGGAGGGAGTAGTAGGTAAATTTGGGGTGCCAGGGTAAATGTAAATGGGGAACCATTAATTGAGCTATGTGTAGAAAGAGGTTTGGTAATAAGTAATACATATTTTATGAAAAAGAGGATAAATAAATATACAAGGTATGATATAGCACGTAAGGAAAGTAGTTTGTTGGATTATGTATTGGTGGATAAAAGGTTGATGGGTAGGCTTCAGGATGTACATGTATATAGAGGGGCAACAGATATATCAGATCATTATTTGGTTGTAGCTACAGTTAGAGTAAAAGGTAGATGGGACAAAAAGAAAATGGCAACAGCAAGTAAGAGAGAGGTAAAAGTGTATAAACTAAGGGAGGAGGAAGTTAGGGTGAGATATAAGCAACTATTGGCAGAAAGGTGGGCTAGTGCAAGTATGAGTAGTGGGGGGGTTGAAGAGAGTTGGGATAGTTTTAAAAATGCAGTATTAGAATGTGGGGCAGAAGTTTGTGGTTATAAAAGGGTGGATGCAGGAAGAAAGAGGAGTGAGTGGTGGAATGAAGAAGTAAAGGGTGTGATAAAAGAGAAAAAGGTAGCGTATGAGAGGTTTTTACAAAACAGAAGTGTTAATAGAAGAGCAGAGTATATGGAGAGTAAAAGAAAGGTGAAGAGAGTGGTGAGAGAGTGCAAAAGAAGAGCGGATGAAAGAATGGGAGAGGCTCTGTCAAGAAATTTTGCTGAAAACGAAAAATTTTTGGAGTGAGATAAACAAGGTAAGAAAGCCTAGGGAACGAATGGATTTGTCAGTTAAAAACAGAGTAGGGGAGTTAGTAGATGGGGAGCTGGAGGTATTGGGTAGATGGCGGGAATATTTTGAGGAACTTTTAAATGTCGATGAAAAAAGGGAGGCGGTAATTTCATGTACTGGCCAGGGAGGTACAACATCGTTTAGGAGTGAAGAAGAGCAGGATGTGAGTGTGGGGGAGGTGCGTGAGGCATTACGTAGAATGAAAGGGGGTAAAGCAGCTGGAACTGACGGGATCATGACAGAAATGTTAAAAGCAGGGGGGGATATAGTGCTGGAGTGGTTGGTATTTTTGTTTAATAAATGTATGAAAGAGGGGAAGGTACCTAGGGATTAGCAGAGAGCATGTATAGTTCCTTTATATAAAGGGAAGGGGGATAAAAGAGAGTGTAAAAATTATAGAGGAATAAGTTTACTGAGTATACCAGGTAAAGTGTATGGCAGGGTTATTATTGAAAGAATTAGAGGTAAGACAGAGAGTAGGATTGCAGATGAGCAAGGAGGCTTTAGAGTGGGTAGGGGATGTGTAGATCAAGTGTTTACAGTGAAGCATATATGTGAACAGTATTTAGATAAAGGTAGAGAAGTTTTTATTGCATTTATGGATTTAGAAAAGGTATATGATAGTGGATAGGGGAGCAATGTGGCAAATGTTGCAAGTGTATGGAATAGGTAATAAGTTACTGAAGGCTGTAAAGAGTTTTTATGAGGATAGTGAGGCTCAGGTTAGGGTGTGTAGGAGAGAGGGAGATTACTTCCCGGTAAAAGTAGGTCTTAGACAGGGATGTGTAATGTCACCATGGTTGTTTAATATATTTATAGAAGGGGTTGTAAAAGAAGCAAATGCTAGGGTGTTGGGGAGAGGGGTCTACCTGGAGTCTACCTGGAGAGAATTCCAGGGGTCAACGCCCCACGGCC